>JAJLSG010000323.1:0-45588 GCA_030567495.1 Ambrosiozyma neoplatypodis | reverse complement strand
TAACCAACCATCAATTGGTTACTGTACTTACAACGTATACCTATCTTATAGGTCAAATTTATCTTTAAAATCAAAGAGTTATATAAATTAAAGAATTCATTTGTATATAGCGGAAAAAAACAGTTATTATTGGTCATTCCCATTTATAGATCCAGGTGTATAATTAACGATCCTGTGCATGCCATATCTGCACATGATTTCTTGAAATTCTTGGTGATGGTTCCATGCATAAAAACAAGGCCGGAGTCTTAAAAATAGTAAATATTTCAATATATTATAATTAATTCAATTATAAATTATATATTTTTTTACAATAAAAAGGTATATATATATAGACGGGTAAGTGGAAAAGATGTTTCAATTTCTTTCAATCCAATTCGTGTTTGTTTGAAATTAACAATTACGAAGAATTTGAAGAAACAGTTATATATATTACGGATAAAAGTACATCATATGCCATGTACACAAATTATAACATATAATTTAAAGTTATAGGATTCAACAATAATTATAGGTAATTAAATGTAGGTTCCAACGTACTAGATTAATTAAATTATATATTAATTCTCGAGTTTTATATATATAGACCATATGCAGCCAGCTCCTGTTAATTAATTAATTAATTAATTGGGCTCTCTCTCTATATATTTTCTAGTATATAACCATCACAAATTCACAATTCATCCCCTCCTGTTCTAATTGTAGCATGATCATCAATCATGCTCCGCGTTCGATCCATCTCTATATTTGATTAATTGATGTCTAATATAATTTGAATTTATATAGTTGAATTAAATGTTTTCAACTTTTCACCATATTAATTTTTGATTGATTGATTTCCTATAGATCCTTAATTCTGCTGAGCTGGTTTATAAAAAGGAGTTGCTTTCAAGGCACGCTTCCCTTACCATCTGTACGTACGTACATATGTAACTTAGTTGTTATAACTAGCTGGTCAATCAAGTAATATATGTTGCATTAATTTTATATATGTTTTCCCCACATTTTTACTGAATGCATCAATTGCATTATAAGAATAAAATTGAATAATCAAGGATCTTATCCTTATTATAGTCTTATATCCGGCGTAATCCTAGTTTGGTTTTGTACCGATGAATCTGGTGATTAATAATTTGAAGTCGAAATCATGCACTATAGCTAGGAGTTGGCCGTCAATATCGAAAATGGCTGTTGATTAGAAGAAGTGGTCGTTTATTTAATGATGTTGGCCGGGCTGTGCACGTGATCAGACTCATAATTATGATCACGTGCTGCACCCTCGCCATTCTCATTAATTAGACGACCACTTTCTTTAATAGACGGCCATTTGTGAATTTGAGATCCAGTTCCTAATGCTTGATTTCGACTATATATTCTGGTATATCGACACTTGTTCTTCTTGTATATTATGCCAATACAGTACCTCTGGTGTACCAAATTGGAAAAATTATAACTTAATCCGAATTTTAAATTTTAATGCTATTTCTTCTATTGTTTATAGTATGGTGGGTTTAAGACATATATGGTACGGTATTTGAATCAGTCGATCATCGTTATACGGAATTTTCAATAGTTGATTGGTTGAAACTTTGTTTTTTTGAAAGAAACCATCATTATATTCAACTTTTTTTTGATCAAGGTCTAGCTATAACAACAAAAAAAACTTACGGTCTATAGTCATATGTCCTATATGATGGAACAAAGTTTACCATTTTTCCGTTTCAATTAAAATGTCTTGAACAATATTTAAATAAGATGAAATCCACTTTATTGAATATATGATTTGTGATTCTCTTTGAATGTTTTGAAAAATATCATACTTTAATCAATTTAATTATAATTCAAATCAAATCAAATCAATTTATAACTTATACTTAATTCAGAAGATTTACAAATTATATTATGTCAACTGAACAAAACTATCAAGAGGAAAAAAAAGAAGTTCCTCAAGAGAAAGATCTTAGTGGTAAAGACCTTAGTGGTTTAACAACAGAAGAACAATTACAAGCTGTGCTTCCAGATTACGGTAAACGTTCTTACCTTCATGAACCCTTCTTGATCAAATTAAATTTGTTGGTCTTTGTTGTTTCTTTAGCTTCAACCAATAATGGTTATGATGGTTCATTACTTAATGGTCTTCAAACTATGGATAGTTGGGCCAATTATATGGGAAATCCAACTGGTTGTATTCTTGGAGCTTTGTCAAACGGTGGGGTCTTCGGAGCTTTTATTGCTTGTACTTTTGCTTCTTGGTTATCTGATAACTTAGGTAGAAGAAATACTATTTTCCTTGGTAATGTGATTATGCTTATTGCTGTTGTTATTCAAACAGCTGCTCAAAACGTATGTTAACATCAATTTTAATTTTTAATATTTCTTTTTTCAAACTTACAACTGATTACTAACATTTTTTTTATTTAATATAGTATGGTATGTATATGGTTTCAAGAATTATCTTAGGTATTGGTAGTTTTATTGCAGGTATTCCAGCCCCAGCTTTAACTGCTGAATTAGCTTATCCATCTCATAGAATTACTTGTACTACATTTTATAACACTTGTTGGTATTTAGGTTCAATTATTGCAGCTTGGGTTACATATGGTACAAGAAATGTTAGTGGTTCATGGTGTTGGAGAATCCCAACTATTTGTCAAGGTTTCCTTCCATTAGTTCAATGTCTATTTATTTTCTTTGTTCCTGAATCTCCAAGATTTTATGTTTATAAAGGTAAACCAGACAAAGCAAGAGAAGTTTTATTAAGATATCATGGTAACAACAATGAAGAAATTGCAGGTCCATTAGTTGATTTTGAATTAGCTGAAATTTCTGCATCTATTGAAGCTGAAAAGATTGCTGATAAATATTCATATTTTGATTTCTTTAAGACTCCAGGTAATAGACATAGATTATTAATTTTAGTTTGGATTGGTACAACAATGCAATTAGCTGGTAATGGTTTAGTTTCATATTATTTAAGTTTAGTTTTAAATTCAATTGGTATTACTTCACAAGATGAAAAATTAGTTGTTAATGGTGGTTTACAAATCTATAATTTCTTTATTGCTGCATCAATGGCATATTTTGTTAATTTATTCAAGAGAAGAACAATGTTTTTGACATGTTTCTCATTAATGTTATTATTCTATGTTATTTGGACTATTTTATCAGCTATTAATCAAAAGAGAAACTTTGAACAAAAATCATTAGGTCAAGGTGTTTTAGCAATGATTTTCTTATACTATTTAGCTTATGATATTGGTTTAACTGGTATTCCATGTTTATATATGACTGAAATTTTACCTTTTACATTAAGAACTAAAGGTATTAATATTGCAAATACAGTTCAACAATTATGGTGTGTTTATAATGGTTTTGTTAATCCAGTTGCAATGGTTGCTATTGAATGGAAATATTATATTGTTTGGGATTGTATTTTAGCAGTTGAATTAATTGGTGTTTATTTCTTCTATGTTGAAACATCAGGTAAGACATTAGAAGAAGTTTCTGAAGTGTTTGGTGAAAGACCAGCTGATTTAGAAAGATTTGGAAATGATAAAAAGATCGAAAATGATCATTTAGAAACTAGATCATCTGAAAGTGTTTAATTTCAATTAATATATACAACTTTTATTTTATTTCTTTTATGATAATTATGTCTTTATGAGTTTTGTTTTTGTTACGTATTTTTACTTTTTTATGAATGTTTTTTATTCTATTTTTATGCCTATTTTAAAAATATTTTTTGTTAAAGCTTTGATAGCTTACTTATTTAATTCAAAATTTACTTATTCTTATTTTTAATTTAATTAACAAATTAATTTAATTTAGAAGTATGTTTCATTGTTTCTTATCAGTATTTCGGATGGCGGTGATATCCGGACGAACGTGACCAGATCACATGACCATACACAATTTTGTTTTTACGTAAATTTTCAAAAGACGAAGAGAAGAACCATTTTGTTGATTTGGTTTAATATTTACGATAAATCAACTAAAGAACAGGATTGAATTAAAGTAAAGTTAGTCTGATCATGCTTTTTCTATGTTATATACTACTGTTAGTTTCAACTGTTCAATGTACTTTATTAACTGGTTCAGTTAATTTAACTAATTCAAATACAATTACAAATAAGATCTTTGATCCATCAAGAACTCAATTATCATTACTTGATAACGAATCAAATGAATATAAATATCATTTCAATAATAAAGGACAATTTGAAATTGAATTGAAATCAAATGAATATACATTATCAATTGAATCATTAGATTTCCATTTAAAACCAACTAATCAATTCAAAATAATAGTTAAAGACAACACAACAAACATATATCAATTAAAACCAGGTTATACTTATGATTCTGTCAATGATCTAGTTAAAACCACTCTTAATTTCCAACAGAATCAAATAATTCTAAGAAATTACATTGATGATCAAGATCAAGCTACAAATCTACTGAACTATATTCCAATGGGCCAATTCATCAAACAAAACCCAGTCATTGGATACATATTCCTAGGTATGCTATCCATCATCCTACTACCATACATCATCTCCTTCTTCGACCCAGACTTCACCAGACGTGCTTTAGAAGTTGAAAAATCAGAGTAAAATCATTAAAAATCATTAAAAATCATTAAAAATCAGACGAGACGACAGGTGTTTTTTTTTGTTTATATTTTTGTAAATTTTGTGTTTATTTTTGTAATTTTGACCTTTTTTCTGTTGAAAACCACCTTTCTTTCTTCAATTATATATTAATCCAACTTGTTTTTCTTTCGTTATACTCATAATATGAAACTACAGCATCTAAAGAACCCGTTGATCAATCTTCGAGTCTTATCTGCTTGTTTGTTATGGTACTTTGTGTCTTCTTTAACTTCAACTTCAACTAAATATATCCTAAATAGATTTCCATTTCCTATCTTTGTTGGTGAATTTCAATTCTTATGTAACTTGATATATGGTTATTTGGCTATTCAGATTCATTATAACTATCCATTAAAAATCGATTCACTATTTCCAAAAAATACTTTCCCATCAAATAATTCAAATTTTTCTTTAAATTTTAATAAAAATTTACTTAGATTATATTTCCCAATGGGTTCATTTCAATTTATTGGTAAACTATTTAGTTTAGCTGCTACTTCTTTATGTCCAGTTGCAACTGTTGCTTCAATTAGAGCTTTATCTCCTTTACTTATCGTTACATGTTATAAAATTTATTATAAAGTTCATTTCGGTAAAGAAACTTATCTTTCTTTATTTCCTTTATTATTAGGTGTCATATTAATCTTATATTCACAATCAAAGCCTCATGATACTGGTTTAAATCAATTAGAAAGAATAAATGATGATTCAACTGTTATTGATGATGATGGTACTTCAATTAAAGGTATGTCTTTAGCTTTAATTGCTACTTTGATATTTGCTATACAAAATATTTATGCAAAAAATGTTGTTACTCATGGATCATTAGATTCAAATCATGATGGTGAATTGGCTTTAAGACAATCTGATTTATCAAATATTAATTCAAATAACAATAGTACTGATGATATATTAGAACAATTAGAAAAAGGTAACTCCAATAATAACAATTTAAATTTAAATTCACATCATTCAAGTGGTTCATCAAGTCCATTATATACTTCACCAATTAGTCCAACTTCATTATATTCAAGTATTGAAAAACCTTCAAAAATGATAACATTAATTTATTGTGCTTTATTTGGATTTTTATTATCAATTCCAACTTTATTTTTATATGAAATTTGGGAAATTAAATCTAATTTTAACAAATTACCAATTATTGGATTATTTATTAATGGATTTTGTCATTTTATTCAATCTTTAATGGCATTTCAAATATTATCATTATTACCAACTGTTTCTTATTCAATTGCTGCAATGATGAAAAGAATAGTTATAATAACAATATCAATGTTGGTTGCTGGTAAAGGTATGAATATTTATGATATAATTGGTTTACTTTTTGTTTGTATTGGTTTATATAGTTATGATAAATGGGGTTCAAAAGGTCATCATCGAAATAATAATTAAATTTTAACCTATACTTACTTTATTATTATTATCATTATTATTATTATTATTATTCACTACATTAATTTAGAAATATTTATTTTTATTTTTATTTTTATTTTTATTTTTATTTCAATTATTTTTATTTCAATTATTTTTATTTATTTGGGTTTTTTTTTTCGATCAGATCTTTGTTAATTTGCTTTTTTAATTGTTTTCCTTAATTGTTTTTAATTACGCCTTATCACTACATCTTTTATTGCATTTTATAGTTCAGTTTTTTTTGCACTTTTAGTTTTACTTTTACTTTTACTTTTACGTTTATTGTTTTACTTTTTTATTATTTAATTGTAATATAATTCAATCAATCAATATATAAATATATAAATAAACAAAAAAAAAAAAAACTTAATGCCAAATCAATAATCTTTTATTCGAATCACCAACAATCAATTCTAATCTACCCAACTTATCACCATTCATATCCAGTTCAACATTCAACAACACCTTAATAACCTTAACTTCACACTCAATCTTAAAACTTCTTAACATTTCCAATTCCCAAGAATCATTCAATTTCAATTGATACAACTCGATATTCCCATTCAAGTAACCTAATCCAATCAACTGATGACTTGAATTATAATTAATCCATGGTGAATTATCATGAACGTTTTTTCTTTCAATGAAAGTAACAGCTGTTATTTTATTCTTATTGATTAATTGTTTTTCAATTATTGAATTCCCATTAATATCAAATATAAATAATTTATTATCTTTTGTAATACCACTTATGTATCCGAATTCTTTTGATATTGAAATTAATTCAAATTGATATCCTGTTATTGATTTAATTAATTGATTTGAATTTATATTTAATTTATTCCAGATTTTGATTTCTCCATCTATACTTAAACTGACTATATTCTTAAAGAAATTCAAGTAATAAATTTCTTTGATTTCAGTTAAATGACATCTTAAGATACAAATGATATCTAATGATTGATTTAAAGCTTCATTTAAAGTAAGATCATTGTTATTATTGTTATGTTGTGAATGTGACTTTTTCAATTGTTTTTCAGCTTCAATAGTTAATTTATAAATAATTAAAATACCATTTTTAAATCCAATTATAAATTCATTATTTTCTAATATTTCAATACATGTTATTTCATTCATTGATAATTTTTCAAATATTAATTTATTATTAATCTTAATTGAATTTTTCTTAATTTTAACAATATCAATTAAATTATTCAATTTATGAAATTTATTTAAATTAATCCATTCATTTTTTTCATAATCAAATATAATATCATTAATTTCATTCAAATATGTTATAATACTTAATGGTGAATCAAATAATTTCCAAACATTATAAATCAATTTATTAGTAGTTATCTTAGATGGATGTAATTTATTAAAAATTTGTAATGGAGTTTGACCAAAATTATGAATAATTGAAATATTAACTTTTCTTTCATGTTCATCTTTAATATTATCCAAATCGATTGAACCATGATAACTTAAATAATGGAAAGCATTCAATGCTTTAACAGATTCTTCACCTCTTTGTTTAAATCCAAATATTAAATCAATCCATAAATGTAAATTTTTAGAAACATAATCTGATTCTAAAGCTTGTCTCATTTTTTCAATAAAAATTAATGGATCATTATGTGCCCATGAAGGTAATTCAACATTATTAACTGCATTACCATCTTGTAAATTACCAAATTTGAAATTATTTGAATTAATTAAAAAATCAGGTAAATAATAAAATTCAGGTATTAATTCTCTAACATCACTTGAATTATCTTTTGATGAACTATTCCATGATTTTGGAACTGAATTAAATAATCTATCAGCATGATCAAATTTACCTCCTTGTAAAATCAAATATGATGAAACAAATGGTTGTAATCTAATTAAATATGATGTAACAATCATTGCTGATGAATAATGTGTACCATAATGGAAAGGTGGTGTATCTGGAGACATTTCAATAGATGCTTCATATCTTTCTTGAAATCTTTTAGCTCTTAATTCATTCTGTGCTCCCATTGGTTTACTTAAATCTCTAAAACTTTTTGGATCATTTAAATCTAATTCATCACTTTCATAATCTGATAATACATATGGGAAAACTGGATATTGTGTTAAATCATTAAAAGTTCTACCTGCAATTGTATTAATTAAAATTAAATAATAAAAATTTGAAATTTCACCATTTTGCCATTTTTTTGTAATTTTAGAATAAATTAAATCATTTGAATTATTATTTAAAAATGCTGAATATAATTTATTACTTAATTTTTTTGAATCAACTAAAGGTTTAATTTTTTGTTGTGATGCTAATTTTAATGATTCATCTAATTCTAAATCTGAAAATTTGGCAGTTATTTTTGAATGTAATTGATTAAATAAACTATTTCTATTTAATTTATTATTACAAGTAATTAAAAATGATGAACCATCTTTAAAAAATAATTCTAATGCAACATCTCTTAATAAGAATTTTCTTTTAGATATTGAAACAAGTTTATTAATTTCATAAACTTTTGTAATATGATTATCAATTGATCTATTATTCGAAACAACTGTTTCATTACCTGAAATAATCTTAACAAATGGATCTCTTTCATTAATTGGAGCATCTTCAATTTCAACAATATCATTACTTAAAGTTTGAAAATAATTATCAATAATATATAAATGTGTAATACCAATAATAAAAATTGATTCTATTGTTTCTAATCCAACAATTTGTGTAACATTAGTTAATTCAATAATCTTATCACCAACATAAAGACTTCTTAAAATTCTTCTATGTTTATCTTCTTCAAAATTATCTAAATCATTTGTTGTTGTATCATCAACTAATTCAAAATTTTCAGAATCAATATCACCATCAATATCATCATCAATAACAACATAATTATCATTATTTGTAGTTGTAGCAGTGGTGGTGGTAGTACTATCTGGTATATTAACATCATTCACTGATTGAACTTCATTAATAATTCTTTTTCTCATTCTATTTGGTCCTTCAGTTGAATCTAAAATCCATTTTAATTGTGGTTTTTCAATTGGTAATTTATTTTTAATTGAATTATACATACTAATATAATATTTCAAATCATCTTTATCATCTTGAATATGTCTATGAAATCTTTTAGTTTCAGAATTAACAATCAATTTACATAATTGATCAACTTCAACTCTCATAATTTTTTTATATTTATCAATTGATTCTAAATTATTATTTGTTATTTTTTTACTTATAATTATATCAATTGCTTGATTTTTATTAATTTTATTATCCAATTTATCTAAAATTTCTAAACTATCATTAAATTTCTTATTTAATGAATTTTTTAATTCTAAATCCATATAAATTTGTGATTTAAATTCATCATCATTTAAACTAAAACAACCTTTTAAAACTTCTTGAAATCTTGCATTAATTTTAATATCTTCACTTGGTAATAAATTAACAACCGATTGAACATTTAATCCATTCATAATTAATAATCTAATACAATTAGCAGACAATGTTGAAATATTTGATTCATTAACAATTAAATTTTTAAATAAAACAATAATTAAATTCAATGAACTTTCATTATTTAATGTATTAACATACAGGATTGGATTTAACATAATTGAAGAACAACAAAATTTAATACCATTTAAACCACTTGATTGTAATTTAATTTCATTAAATGTACATCTAAAAAAAAATTGTAAAAAACTTTCAGAAAATTCTTTTTTACATTCTTTTAAAATTATTTTATTATTATTAATTGATTTTTCAAAATTATTATCATTATCATTTATTTTTTTTAATAAATTTGAATTAATTTCTAAATATTCAATAAAATCATCATCATTAAATTTATAAAATTTTCTTGATTCTAATAAGATTAAACATAATTTAATTATTAAATTGAAATAAATTGAATCTTTTAAAAAATTATTTAAATTTTCATCTGATGATGATATTAATTGATTTAAAAGTAATGGTGCAACAATTGTTGAAAATGATATATTTGATTTTAAACTAATATTATCTAAAAATGATTTATTATTCTTATCATTATTAATAAATAATTTTTCAAACATTAATTTTAATATAAATTTTTTAAAATTTAATAAATTTTCATTAGTTGAATTAATTTTATTTAATTTCATAATTAATAAAATAAATTTATTAATCCATTCTAAATCTGAATTAAAAATTAATTTTAATGATGGAATACAATTATAAGAAATTTCTAAAAATTGATAATAAGAATTTAATAAATTAACAGTATCAATTTCATTTTCATTATTTAATTGATCAATTGAATAAATAACAATATCATTAATTGTATATAATAATTCAGGCATAATAATTGATAATCTTGAACCTTTTGTAGATAATCTAGTTACAAAACTAATTAAATCATCACCAAATTCAGGAAAATATGATATACCAAAGACACCAGTTAATAAAATAATTAAAATTTCTTGATCTAAATAATTAAATTTTGATGAATTCTTTAAAATTAATAAACCTTGAATATCAATAAAATTTTTATAAGATTTTTTACCTAATAAAGTTAAAGTTTTTAATAATAATCTTAAAACTAATTTTAAAACTCTTTTATCTTTATTATTTAATAAAATTATAACCCATCTAATATTAATTGATTGAAAGATTTTTTTATGTAAATGAGAACTTGAATTTGATAAACCAGTACAAACTAAAGTAACTAAAACATCTAAAGCAGTTATACCACTTAATTTTTGTAATTCATTACTATTTGATTTATTTAATGAATAAACAATATACATTGATAAAGCTCTAATTGATTCAGGTGATGGATTACAATCAATTAAAATTAATAATGAATCATGTAATATAGGTAACATATCTTCATCAAATAATTCATATTTCATTGCTTGAATAAATCTATTTATAATTTTCATTTTAACTAATTGTTTTAAATTAAATGAATTATATTTTGAATTTTGTCCAAATACAGTAAATTGAAATAATAAAAATTTAAAAGTATCTTTAGTTGATGAATTATTTATTGAATTACATGGTTTCCAAATTTCAAAATCAATAATTAATGATCTATAAGCTAATGGATTTTTTAATAATGAATTAGCTGGATTTAAATGATCATAACCAACGAATTCTAAAATTAAATCTAATATAGATAAATCAATTAATTTTTTTTTAGTTTTTAATAAAGTTGATAAAATATCATAACCAGATGAAGATTCAAATTCATGATAAGAAATTAAATCATTTTTTAAAACATAAAATAATAAATTTAATGAAATTAATAATGAATCAGTTGTTTTTGAAATTTCAATTAATTTTAAAGGAATACCAAATCCACCAATTGAATATAATGTATCTAATAAAGGTCTTGGATTTGAAATTAAAATATCAGATGATGTTAAAATAGAATTTTGATCAATTGATTTCCTTATATCTTTAATTATAACAATTTTATTACCTGAATTAATTGAAGAAGCACATAAATATAATAATAATTCGTTTTTATGAAATTTAATTTTATTAACAATATCATTATTACTGTTAGAACTGTTAATATTTAATTCTTTTGATAATAAATCAGAACCAGATTCTTTATATTCTTGTAATTTTAATTTAATTTCAATTTGATTTCTTTCAGTTAATAAATGATCAATATTTGAATCTTGAAAAGTACCATTATAATTAGGACCTAAATAATAAGAAAATAAAATCCATTCAAATGACATAGCTCTATTAATTAACATTAATTGAGATAAACCAATTAATAATGAATCATCTTTAAATGGAGGTAAAATTTCTAAATTAATTAAGACATTTTTATGTGATATACTATTATTACCACCACTAGAACTATTATTTGAAAAATTAAATTTTTTAAATGATGAAATAGAATTATTAATTGAAGATTCATTTAAATAATTAAATAAATATGAAGTATTTAAAGATTGAATAAAATTTCCATTAACAAATAAATCAATTCTTGAAGTTTTATTATTATCACATTTATGAACTAATGTAATATCATATAAAATATCTGATTCAAATGAAAAAGTTTCAAAAGATTGAGATTCGAAATATTTAGTTCTTGAATCTTTTCTAGTTTCAATAATTAATTTCGATTTATCTATTGAATATTGTAATATATATCTATTTGAATCATCTAATAAAGAAAGAAATGGAGTTGAAATTGATCTTTCATCTAAATTTTTTGAATTTAATTTAATCCAAAATTGAATTGTAAAACCTTTTTTAACTTGTTCTAATTGTAAATTATTATATCTTAAATTAGATGAATCATTTAATAAATAAAATAAACAAGTTGAATTATTATAATTTGAGAAAATTGAAGTAAATAATTTAAATAAATTTAAATCTTTAATTGATTTTTTATATAGTAAAAGTAATTGATTATTAGTTAGACCTAATTCTAATAGTGATACCAATAAATTTCGTATTAATAATGAAATATCTTGATCATTTGAATTAAATTCAATTAATAATTGAATTAAATCAAATGAATAAGATCTATTTTTATTTATTGGAGAAATTAATGTTAAATTATAAATGAATTCCAATATAAATTTATGAAATATAATTGAATATTGATCATTTAAAGTATCTTTAATAAGATGATATAGATCAATTGAGATATCTTGTTTAAAAAGAATAATTGTATTATCATTATCCAAATAATTCAAAATCAAATTATCATTATTTGATAATAAATGCCAGTTGTTGATGAAATCTTTTAAATCCAAGTCATTTGATTGCAGTTCAATACAATTGAGCAATCTATCTATGATAGCATCCATTTCTAGTAGAAACAACTAACAGGTGTGAAGAAAACCAAAGAAAACCCATCTGTTTCCCTTTTTTTACCTAATAGCTGTTATCAAATAAATAACTTTCTGTTATAAATATAAAAACAAGGCTGTGGCACGTGATTACGATCAGCTGACACTTATCACGTGGCCACGATCACGTGGGATAATCACGTGCCCCTAAAGTCACGTGCCTGTTTTCAATTTTTTTTTAAAGGCAATTAGTAAATTAAAGAGTAAATTTAAAGGAAGAAAATATATAGAGGAAACTACTGAAATTATAATACACAAGTACAAAAAAGGATTATATTCCAATAGACCATGGCATTGGGTGATTCAGAGCAGAAGAGTACTGTATCCCAACAGATAGTCACTAGTTCGACAACTTTACACTCTGATTCTGATTCAGATGACTTTAAATCAGCTACTTCTCCAACTAAAATTGATCAAATTGATCAAATTGATCAAATTGATCAAATCAATGATGATAATTCTTCAACTGTTTCTTCTGATAATGGCTTAACTTCTTTACAATTATTAGAATATAGAAGAGAAACTTATAGACAATTAATTGAAGAATCAAGTCAAAATATTCAAAAAGGTGATAAATATTATGCAATACCATTAGATTGGTTAAATAAATTTTTATTTGATAATTTTCAAAATATTGAACCAAATGAAATTGATTCACAAATTGGTTCTATTTATACAAATCAACTATTAGATGAAACTAATTTATGTTTAGGTTCAAGAAAACAACCTTCATTTATACCTGAAATTGCTTTTGTTAAATTATGTGAATGGTATGGTTTAGCTGAAAATAATGATTATATTGAAAGAGAAATTATAATTGATGATCATAATCAATTTAAAATTGAAGCTTATCCTTTATATATAATTCCTCATTTCTTATGTGATAATGCTACTTCAATTAATAAATATTTACATATGTCTGCAAATCCATTTTTAATTTCAAATCATAATACAACAAAAGAATTAAAAGATCAAATTAAAGATTTATTTGATATTCCAAAAGTTCAAAGAACTAGATTATGGTCAATTAAAACGGATTTATATAAAACTCCAACTATTTTAACTCCAGGTGATTTAATTAATATAATTGAAAAAGATCATATACCAGTTACTAAAAAATCTCAACCAATTACTTTACAAGAAAAAAAAATTCATTCTGGTGATTATTTATTAGAAATTAGTTTAAATAATGGTACTTTTTTAATGGATAATACAAATATATTACAACCAAGTAATGGTTTAATTGGTTTAAATAATTTAGGTAATACTTGTTATATGAATTCTGCTTTACAATGTTTAGTTCATATACCTGAAATTGCAAATTATTTCTTATATGATTATTATGAACCTGAAATTAATGTTGATAATCCTTTAGGTAATAATGGTAAAGTTGCAAATGCTTTTGCTTTATTAGTTAAACATTTATTTGATAAAAGATTAACAGGTAATAATTCAACTCATTCACCAAGAGATTTTAAATATACACTTGGACATTTTAATTCAATTTTTTCAGGTTATCAACAACAAGATTCTCAAGAATTAATTGCTTTTTTATTAGATGGTTTACATGAAGATTTAAATAGAGTTTTAAAAAAACCTTATGTTGAAATGCCTGAATTATCAGATGATAAAGTTAATGATCCAATTGAAATTTCAAATTTAGCAAATAAATGTTGGGAAGCACATAAATTAAGAAATAATTCAATTATTATTGATTTATTTGTTGGACTTTATAAATCAACTTTAGTTTGTCCTAAATGTAATAAAATTTCAATTACTTTTGATCCATTTAATGATTTAACTTTACCTTTACCAATTTCAAAAAAATGGTATCATAAATTTAAAATATTATTAACAAATGGTCCTCCATTATTATTAGAAGTTGAATTAAATAAATCTTCAACATTTCATGATTTAAAAGCTTATATTGCTGATAAAGTTAATGTTTCAATGAATGAATTAATTGCAATTGAAGTTTTTCAAAGTCAAGTTTATAAAAATTTTGAAGCTAAAGATTCAGATAGTTCATATTTACCAATTTCTGATTTAATTAGTGATAATGATGATATTTGGTTTCATCAAATTTCTCATAAACCTGGTGATATGGTTGTTCCTGTTTTTAATATTAGATCATTTGATTCATCAACAACTGGTTCAAATCAATTTACTAATTATAATAATAGAAATTCTGCATTTGCAATTCCTTTTTTCATTACTGTTTCTGAAGATGATAGATATTCATTTGGTTCAATTAGAGAAAAATTAGAAAAAAGATATGATCAACTTTCAACATTACAATATTTTAAAACAATTAGAGATCAATCTAAATTAAAGCATAATAAAGAAGATTTCCCACTATTACAAAATCAACAATCATTATCAAATCAAGATGATGAATCAGATTTAATTTCATTAGCTAATCCTGATCTTCCAGGTGATCATGGATTTACAATTAAAATTTTCGATTCATCAAGAGAAGCACAAAAGAAATCATATGGAAAATATTCACGTTATTCATTTTATAATCGTTATCAACAACAACAACAACAACAATCAGATGATGAAGATGATGATTCACTGTGGATTCCTCAAACTAATAATAATTTTAAAGATTTGCCATCTTTGTTAGATAAACTTGAACCAAGAAAGAAAGCTTATTATACATATGATACATATGCCAATCAATCAAGTTCTGATTCAGCTTCTATTTCAATTTCACCATCTGGTTCAGGTACAACAACAGACAATACAAAAGATGAAAAATGGGAATTTGTTGATAGTAATCAAAATTTAGATGCTTCTGTTCCAACTGTTCCAGATAGAGAAAGTTCAATTGCATTACCTAAAGAAATTGAAATGACTCATTTATCAGAAAGTTCTGATAGTAGTGATAGTAAGTTAGGTCCATTAATTGCTGCTGATGATGATGATGTTAAATTAGTTGATAATGATTCTGATGATGCAATGGATATGTGTGAAATACTTTCTTCTAATGATCAAAATAAAACCCAAGATAATAATCAACCTCAATTTTCAAATAATACTAATACTAATCAAATTAATTATTATCAGTCTGGAACTGATATGCAAATCGATGGTTCATTAGAAAGTGATACACAAGTTCAACAAGATGATGATAGTTTATATTCAGGTCTATTAATTGAAGCCAAAAACGCTATAGTTTGTGAATGGAGTTCTGATGTTGGAAAATTACTGTTTGCTAATGGTGATAATACACGTTTACCTGAAGGTGGTGTTGAAACATGGTCAAAACCTCAAGTTTTAAATAATAGAGAATTAGAAGAAAGTAGAAGAAAAATAGCTGAACAATCATCTAAAGATATTACATTAGAAGATTGTCTGGATTTATTTTCATTACCTGAAGTTTTAGGTGAACACGATTTATGGTATTGTCCAACTTGTAAAGAACATAGACAAGCAACTAAAAAAATTCAAATTTGGTCTGTTCCTGATATTTTAACCATTCATTTAAAAAGATTTGAAAATACTAAAAGTTTTAGTGATAAAATTGATGCAGTTGTTAATTTTCCAATTGAAGGTTTAGAATTAAGTAAATATGTTGTTGGTTCAAATGGTGAAGAATTAGTTTATGATTTATTTGCAGTTGATAATCATTATGGTGGATTAGGTGGTGGTCATTATACAGCATATGTTAAGAATTTTATTGATGATAAATGGTATTATTATGATGATTCAAGAGTTTCATCTGCTGACCCAATTAATTCAATTAAAGGTTCTGCTTATTTGCTATTTTATAGAAAAAGATCATCTAAACCACTGGGAGGTAATTTTTTCAATAGTATGTTTAATGAAATTGAAACTGAACGTGAAAAGTATGAACAAGCTACTAAGAAAATTTTAGAACTTCAAAAACAGCAACAAGAACAAGAACAAGAACAACAACAACAACAATCAAATGATAAACTAGATCTTGAACAAACTTTAGTTAGTCCATCTGAATTACTTATATCTTCAAATCAGGTTTCAACTAATAATTCAGTTACATCACTAGACTCTTCATTACATACAGCTTCAACTAATAATAATAATATTAAAAGTTCAACTTTAATGACTACAAATAAATCAGATGAAGGAACTTCACCAGCAACTGCAACAGCTATTCATTTACAAGATGATGCTGTTATTAAAAGACGCAAAATGATGTTTAAGAAGCATATTGATTCTTCAAATATTGGTTCTCCTTTAAGTGATTTTGATGATGCTGTTAGTGTTTATAGCAATTCAGCTAATGCTCCTGTTAGTAATCCAAGTTCTGAAGATCATGGTTTTGATGAATAGTTATGTTGAATATTGGTTATATTTATTATGATATCATTGCTGTTGTTAATTTTAAGTTATTTTTTTTTTTTTTTTCATTTTACTTTACTTTACTTTCTATTTTGTTTGAATATGCCTATGATTCTTTTGATCTCTAAATCCTTCTAAATTTTATGATTCAAATTTCAAATTTGCTTGACTAGTTTCATTTTGATATTTTTCGTTCTGGTCTGTTCCCTTTTTATTTACTAGGTATCTAATATATTTCTTAATTTGTATTCGTCATGAAAAATTAAAGTAAAACATGTAAAACTACTTAAAATTGTTTTCTGAAATTTTGACGCGTCGCATGACTCGCATGAGTCCGACAGACACGTAAAATTTCTATTACTTTTTTCAACCTATTTGTTAAACTAAATCATTAAAATCATTAAAACCAGAACCAAAATCACAGATACAATGGGTTTGAATCATGGTACAGAATATATGTCAGAAGTGCTGAAGACTCTTCCTTTTTGTGATCAAGCAAAATGTTGGTGGTATGTTTTCTTAGAATCATTTAACCTAACTCAATTTCTTACTCTTATTGGACAATCACATAAAACAGATTTAGTTATTAAAGATATTTTTTCACAAATTGAAATGGAATTCAAAGATTATCAAAGAGAAGGATGCTTTGCATATTTTTCAATTGTTGGATTGGAAGGTGAATTATCTATTAGTTCAAGTTTATTTTCAAGATTATGTAAATTCGTTAAAGCTAATGAAGTGAAAATTGGTAAAATTAAAGCTGGAGAACGTATTTACCACAGTAAAATCTCTTTAGAAACAAATCCTGAAGGTCTTCAATGTCCCAACGATGAAATGGTTGAGTTGTTTCGTTCTTCTGCAAATTTAGATTTCTCATCAGAATCATTTCAATTTTTAGGTAATGATTTTAAAATGATTAACTCGTTTCCTTTAGTTTCAGAATTTTATTTCAAACCAGATTATTATGAAGATGTTCTTCATGAAATAATTGATAAATTACTTAGAATTTCTGTGAATGCTAGATCAATCAAATTTACGGGTCCTATATCAAACCTTGAATTATTAGATAATGTTTTGAAAGATTTACCTTTAATTAAAACAATGATTTTTCAGTTCTATAGCTTTTATAATGTTCCAATGATTCATTTTATTCATCTAATGGCTAAAAAATACTCCAAGAAATATGATTTCAAAATAGTTTTTCCTTCAGATGAAAGCAAAGAATTTCAAGCTTATCTTTCATTCTTACAACCTTTACTCACTAAGGAAGTAGGTGGAAGTAAAATGTTTTTTTCTGCAATTGACATTTATAAATTTACTAATGGACAATTTGAATCTCTTTCAGTATTAAAAGGATTAAAGGAATTAAAAATCAGAATTCCTCCATGGATCAAAAAACTAAAATTCACTGTTACTTCCATAAGTAGTTTAAGAATAATTGATTCAAATACTACAAACACTGATTTCTCTACTTTTGCCAACTTAAAACAATTGAAAAAATTAGAATTTGTTGAATCTCATTTATCTCCAAATTCTTTCAAATTTCTTCCTTCATCTTTAACAGAAATAATTTTTACCGATTGTAAGACTAAGATTAAAACTCAAAATCTAAAATTACCTATTGGATTAAGAAAAATTGGATTTAGAGCTGATAACCAATTAGTTGGTTTTCCATTATTTTCAAATATTAATGATTTATCTGTTGGACATGTTGATGTTTATTTTAAACGCATTATCATTACTAGAGATCCTCCTGACACCAATTTTGTTAAATCATTACCATATACTTTAGAAAGTTTAGCTATTGAAGTTGATTTTGGACCTGAACCATGGACTGCTATTGATTTATCTGCTTTGGTTTCATTAGATAGTTTTACTTTAATTACTCATGGCACAAGTTTCTTCAGGTTGCAGCCTTTAGAATCTTTTAGTTTATCCTTGTTACCACCAAATATTAAAACTTTCTGTTTCAGCATTCGTTTAAACCAATTCAAGGGTTATTTCCCAAGTTCTCTTAAAACTCTTTCAATTCTACAAGAATTTTGTCCTGATTCCGATAAATTTGATTTCAACATGCTCAATAAAATTACTTCAAAATGTAATCTTGATTCTTTAACTATTTTTTCAAATTCTGTTACATATGACTTTGATGATTTTGAATTTAAATCATTAAATAATTTCACCATTAATTGTCCTGAATCCAATGAATCTGCAGAGAGAGAGAAAGAAAAAAAACTATCAGGTCCTATTACTATTAAATTAAATGATTTCCCACAGACTTTAAAATGTCTGATATTTACATTCCCAACTCTTAGGGGAGATCATTATAATCCAGTGGAATTGAAACTATATACAAATGAAGCTATTGAACCACGTATCAAAGGATGTGGTTTATTGGATTGTTTCTTAGAAGATAAGATCTCCATTTTTAAAAATGAAACACACCCATAATCAAATTAATTTTGTACTTTAAATAGTTTTTTTTTCCCCTTAAAAATTATACAATAGATGTTTTGTTTTATTTTATTCTTATCACATATATAAATTATATATAAATTATGTATTTGTAACTTTATGCACGAGCTCTTTCTCTCTTGAATTCTTTCCTTGTGTTTATTTGCAAGAACACGACCCTAACCTCCTAATTGCGGCCATGAAACGCTAGGTGATTTTCCTGTGTAAGGATTTACAATTTTACACACCTGTCTTTGATGACAGTAACTCATTAACAAATTATAAGTTGTATAATTAACAAAAAAAAATATATTAACTAAATAAAAAATAAAAATGAAGGACTCAATCCTCAAAACAAAGAAGGAAGATAAGAAACACATGGAAACAAAACTAATAATAAAAATATAAAAAACGAAATTTGCAAAAAAAAAAAGATTTTTTAATAACTAACAAGAATTAATGAATAAGTTTAAAATGATACTAAATTAACAAAATATTACGTTTTATCCTAACTATACAAATCATCTTCATCATCTTCAACAGATCCAAAGTTTGCACCTTCACCTGCTTGAGTTGAAGATCCACCTTGATTTGATGAACCTCCTGTAGCTGCACCTTCATCAAATTTAAAATTAGTAAATTGACCTCTGGATGCTTGTAATTGTTGAGCATAAGCTTCATATCTTCTTAATTCAGCTGGAGAAACAGATCTCTTTGCAGTCTTCATAGCTTCTTCGAAATGTGCTTTTGTAATATATGGAACTGGATCTGGAATATCTTCTTCAGCTTCATCAACCTTCATATCAACATCACCTTCTTCTTTAACCTTTTCAGCTTTTGATTCTTCATATCTTCTTTGAGCTTCAATAGAATCTTTAATTGCAAATTTAGCAGATCTTTGAACAATATATAATAAATCAGCACCAGAGAAACCATTTGTTAATTTTGAAATAGCAGTTAAATCTAAACCTGGTTCTAATGGAGTTTTTCTTAATTGTGCTTTTAAAATTGACAGTCTTGCTTCTTCATCAGGCAATGGAACATAAATTAATTGATCTAATCTACCTGGTCTTAAAATAGCTGGATCAATTTGATCTGGTCTATTAGTTGCACCAATAATGAAAACATTCTTTTTGGCATTCATACCATCCATTTCAGTTAATAATTGATTAACAACTCTATCAGATGCTCCACCAGCATCACCCATATTACCACCTCTAGCTTTAGCAATTGAATCTAATTCATCTAAGAAAACAACTGTTGGAGCAGCAGCTCTAGCTTTATCAAAAATATCTCTAATATTTGATTCAGATTCACCATACCACATACTTAATAATTCTGGACCTTTAACAGAAATGAAATTAGCAGAAACTTCAGTTGCAACAGCTTTAGCTAATAAAGTTTTACCAGTACCTGGTGGACCATAAAATAAGACACCTTTTGAAGGAGCTAAACCAAATTTGGTATATTGATCTGGATGTAAAACAGGATATTCGACAGTTTCTTTTAATTCATTCTTAATACCATCTAAACCTCCAATATCATCCCAAGTAACGTTAACACTTTCAACAACAGTTTCACGTAATGCAGATGGATTAGAATTACCTAAAGCGAATCTAAAGTTATCCATGGTAACACCTAATGAATCTAAAACTTCAGCGGCAATATTTTCTTCTTCTAAATCAATTAAATCCATCTTTTCTCTAATTTGTTGCATAGCAGCTTCAGAACATAATGAAGCAATATCAGCACCAACATAACCATGAGTTTCAGAAGCAATAGTTTCTAAATCAACATCATCAGCCAGCTTCATGTTTTTAGTATGAATTCTTAAAACTTCTAATCTACCAGTTGCATCTGGAATACCAATATCAACTTCTCTATCAAATCTACCAAATCTTCTTAAAGCTGGATCAATTGAATTTGGTCTATTAGTAGCTGCAATAACAACAACATTTGATCTAGCTTTCATACCATCCATTAAAGTTAATAATTGAGAAACAACTCTTCTTTCAACTTCACCATTAGTCTTGTCTCTTTTTGGAGCAATTGAATCAATTTCATCAATAAAAATAATTGCTGGAGCATTTTTTTCAGCTTCTTCAAAAGCTTTTCTTAAATTAGATTCAGATTCACCAGCCATTTTAGACATAATTTCAGGACCATTAATTAAAAAGAAGAAAGCACCAGTTTCATTTGCAACAGCTCTAGCCATTAAAGTTTTACCAGTACCCGGTGGACCATACATTAAAACACCTCTTGGAGGTTTAATACCAATTGCTTTAAATAATTGAGGATGTCTTAAAGGTAATTCAACCATTTCTCTAATTTGAGCCATTTGTTTTCTACAACCACCAATATCATCATAACCAACTTCATTTAAATTATTTTCTTCATCTTCTCTATTAATTGGTTCACCTTCAGAGTGTATTATAGTATCTTGAGAAACAATTGCATACTCTTCAGGTTCAACTTCAACAACTTTGAATTCAACCTGTCTCATACCACCTCTAACTATGAAATGATCACCTTTTCTAACAGGTCTATAAGCATCAACAAAATATGGTTTTAAAAAGACATCAAATAATGAACCGGTAATACCTTCAATAGAATCTGCAATTGGTAAAACAGAAATTCTTGAAGCAAATTTAATTTCAGGACAAGGATGAATTGAAACAATATCACCTAATCTAACTCTTAAATTAAGTCTTGCAACTCTATTAATTCTACAAACACCATCTTCCATATCATCATCTGCTAAAACAATTAAAATAGTATCTTTTCTCTTTTTACCTTTAACTAAAACAGCATCACCTCTGAATAATTGTAATAGTTCCATTGTATTTGAAGACATTGAAATAATTGAATTATCATCATTAGTTGCATCATCAACAACTAAAGCATTATCTTTCTTCTTTCTTCTTAAGATTGCAGTGGCAGTACCATCATCAGCTTCGACATCTTTACCTGAAGCATCTAATAAAGGTTTCTTTTCGTCAACCATGATTTAAAATAACTGTTATTAAGTATCAATTGATAATGAAACGTTCAAGTTAACACAGAATACAAGAGGAAAAGAAGTATTTGCCACTAATCCTGTTTGTTGAATAAATTGAAACGTTAAGCTGATTTGAGCGAAGGGTGGCAAATGGTCGATCGGCGCAGGCACGTGACGGCGCGTCGGTCTCGGAATAGGGTCTGGGCACGTGATAATTCCGATGGGAGGTGGTGCACAGAGGTCACAAAAGTATCATCTTATTTTGAAAACTTACCTTCGGATTATTGGATAATGTTGATTCTGTAGTGGATGATGCTTTTTAAAAGTTTTAAAGCTTTTTTATATAAATATTTTTATAAACACGTAAATATGTACAAGAATTAAATAAATAATTAATTAACTATAAGAAAAACTAGACTTTAGTAGGACCGAAATATTCCAAATAAATATTCTTCACATCATTTTTTTCTAATTCACTTTTAACAAAATCCATATATTCAACAGGACCTAAAACATAAGTATCATAACTATCATCAATCAAATCAATATCTTTTTCAACTAATCTTTTCCCATCACTTGAAATATATTCAATTAATTGGAATTGATTATTATGATACTGTTTCTCTAAATCTTTCAATGAAACTTCAAATGCAATTGTTTTTGGTTCTTTATTTGAATAATAAAACTTAACAAATTTATTATCATTTAAAGCAGATTTTATAATTGAAATCATTGGAGTTGATCCAATACCACCTGCAAATATAGCAATTTTATTATTTTTTGTATCTGATTTATATTGAAAATTACCAACTGGAGCAGTACCTTTAACAATATCACCAACTTTTAAATCATTATTAATATAAGTTGAAACAATACCATTTGGAACTAATCTAACTGAAATTCTAAATGTATTATCAATTTCATTAACAACATCAGAAATTGAATATTCACGTGAAAATTCATCTTGATAATTTGGTAATTTCCATCTTAAACCTAAATAATGACCTGGTATAGCAGGTTTTAAAACAGTATCATCAATAGGAGTTAAATAAACAGAAGTAACGTTATCACATTCTTTAACTAATTTAACAACTCTTAAATCTTTAAATCCTCTCCATTGTAAAGTATCATAATGATTATATTCAGCATCGATTAATAATTGAGCTAGATTACCATAAGCTTTTGAAAAAATATTATAAAATTTATCATCTAAAACATCACCAAACACTTTACCAAATGCATAAGTTAGACATTTTTCAACAACTTTATACTGTTCAGGTTTAACATTCAAACCACAATGTTTCACAACGATCTGATTGACAAATGGAACAATTGGTTCAAGGTTATCTAAATGAGTTAAATAGGCATATAATGAAAATGCTAAAACTTGGGGTTGTCTCTTTGTATGTTGATTAGTCATATTGAAAAATGGTTTAACAGATGGATACGTTTCAAACATGTAGTTATACATAGTTGAGGTAATTGTAACACCATTTTCTTTGACTGCTGGAGAAAGTGATTTTAAAAAAGTAATCTCAGCAGTTGTTAAAGGAATAACTTTGTAAAGTTGTGGAGCAGACATTTATAGTTGATACAGTTTGATTAAACATGGTATAAGAAAAACCTGAAGCTTGAAATCAACCATGAAGAGATAAAACTTGATGTATTTATATATTTTCCTACTTGAAAAAGTGGTATGATTCTTCTGAGCACGGCAAGTATTATAATGTTCATATTGTAACAGCTAGGCGACTTTGTTGAAGTAAAAAAAGGAGGTTCACACCAGACAGCCAATCAGAAGTAGCATGTAGTCATAAGTATTCTCCGCATGTCGTGGTAACTGTTATAAGCATATATATACATTTTCATGAAATATAAATACATATAATTCAACATCAAGAGGTATTATATAGACTCTTCAAATTTATTGAATTTCTATATCATCAGCTCGATCATTAAAATTGAACTCACACATAGCGGAGAATAATTTATAGAATAATTCATACCCATTGTATTGTTGATTGAAAAAACCTTTAATTAGTTATTTAATACCTAGAACTGGATACTACATATGTAGAAACTAATGCTTACTTCATTGAAGTTGGCTATATATACGTATACTAGCTGATGTAA
This sequence comes from Ambrosiozyma neoplatypodis, assembly GCA_030567495.1. Classification (NCBI taxonomy): domain Eukaryota; kingdom Fungi; phylum Ascomycota; class Pichiomycetes; order Pichiales; family Pichiaceae; genus Ambrosiozyma; species Ambrosiozyma neoplatypodis. The sequence goes on along the minus strand of JAJLSG010000323.1, from coordinate 20,718 downwards.
AATACATGTAAATTATAAGTGAAAAAAAGTAGAAATCAGTAACAAGTTAAACTGGCCGTACACAGATTTGAAGAACAATTTAAGAAGAATCATAATCAAAAAAAAAAGCTCCTTCAATATGAAAAGAATAAACTATAGTAACTTCCACAACTTCGATTCTGCAAGTTAATCGATTCATCACTTTTAGATTATTATTTAGGTAACAAAACAGATTCCACTAGAATCATCAACCATTCAAACCCAACAAGAACCCCGAAATCTATAAACATCACAACCCAAATCTAACAGGATCAAAATCCTCCAAACTATGCAAAACCAACCCAAACTCATTACATTCACCAACCAACCTTTCAACCTCATCATCTCCAATAACTTTCAAATTATGCTCATCAGGAACCCAAATCACATACCCACCAGCTCTTTTACCACTGATAATACCTGGTTTTGCATCTTCAAAAATCAAGCAATCTTCAGGCTTCAATTTCTCAACATTTTGCAAAGACTCATTAATTTTATCTAATCCTAACCACCATATAAAAGGCAATGGTTTCCCCTTACCTACAATAGCTTCATTGTCACCTGTGATTATATTCCCATTGAATAATTGGAAAATATGCTGTAAATGAGATGTTTTCAAATTGAATTTGTTTATATTCGTAGAAGTACAAACACAAATTGGTATTTTTTTATCATGTAAATAATTAATTAATTTTTCAACTCCTGGTAATAATTTAACACTTGACCAATACTTTAATTGTAATTCAGAACTCAATTTATAAAATTCTTCAGATGTGGTTTTGGATTCGATTCCAAATGATTCAATTATAATTTGTGATTGTTGTGGACCTGGAATACCCTGGATTTTAGATTTAACTTCCCATGTCATGCCTTGTTTGATGCCAAATTTCTCTTTCAGTATCTTTGAGGCTACTTCTGTGTATATTGTTTCTGAATCTAGTAGTAGGCCATCCATATCGAATAAACATGCTTTGTAATGATTATGTGGATGAATTGGTGTTGTTGTTGAATCATCTGGGTTTGTGTTGTTGTTTGATACTATTGATTCCATTATTTGAATGATATTCTTTAAATTGTTGATTCTTTCCTGAGTTGCTTTGAAGTTTGAATTGATTTCAAGTGTAGAAGTACATGTATTGCTGTTCTTGAATAGGAGTTGTTTGGTGTTTTAAACGTTTTCATCAGAGATTTCGGGTTTTGATTATCGAGAAATTCATAAACTTTTCATTCCTAGTTAAACAAATGGTAACAAACACATAAATTAAAATATACTAAACTCAGTAAACTACAAATGCAAAAACAAACTAAAATGCCCAAAAAATATAATATAAATGCAAAAAAAAAGACGTATACCCGTAAACGAAGAAATATAATGAACAAACACACAACAAACGCAATAAACATGCAAAATCAAAACTAAAATAATTAAAAGTTAACAACCAACAGCAACAAAAAACCAAAAAGACACACAAGTAAAGAAAAAGAACAAAATAATACTAGCTATATGTAAATCAAAGTTTAGTCTGCATAATAGTTCTAGCATAATCAGCCAAACCAGATTTATAAATCTTATCAGACAACAAAGGCAATTCTAAATAAATTTGCATCTTACCAATCATTGCACCAACATATTCAATATCGAATCTATACAACGAATCAGGAATATCATCCAATTGTAAACTTAAAACCCATGATCTATTTCTAGTTTCATTATTTTCAAAATAATCTGATCTTAATAAGAATCTTTTAATATTACCAAATTCCAATTTTCTTAAATCAAATACTCTATCTTTTGATTGTAATATTAATGATTGAATTTTTGAAACTGATATGATTCTATTCAATGCTTTGAAATGATCATCTGCTAATGTAGGAAAAGTTAAATCTAATTCTTCTAATTGTGTACATAAAAAAGTAGATGAATTAAATTGAAATCCATTTATAAATGAATCAATTTTTAATTTTTTTAAATTTAATGGTAATAAAGAAAAATTAAAACTATTTGAAATTTCTAATTCAATAGTTAAATCTTCTAATGATGTCATTGATGTTAAATTTAATGTTTTCCAAAACATTTCATCTGAATCTTTTGAATAATGAATATGCATACTTTTAACTGATTTTGGTAAACATTGAAAGAATAATTCAGGTATTATTGAAACTTCTAATGGATCATCTAAAATTGAATTTGGTACAGCTAATTCAATATGTCTTAATCTTTCATTTTCATCATCTGTTATAAATACAGGGAAATATTTTTCAGAAACAAGTTCAATTGATTCAAGCCAAGGTGGTATATGATAAATTGGTAATGTTGAATCAGTACAATCTGATAATCTTAAATATAATAATGAATTTGGAAATGATTTGAAAAAATCAGGATTCAAAATACATTCACCTAAATATAAATGAGATAATTTTTTAAGATTTGATAAATCATAATTTTTTGTATCTGTATCAGATAATGATAATCTTGATAATGTATTATGTTCAAAATTATAGTCTAAAAATTTAGTTGAAGAAATTGATAAAGCAATTAATTTATTAAATTTATTAATTAAACTGAAATTAGGAAAATCAGTATTATTAATTGAAAATGATGTTACATTTGATGGATATAAATTAGTTGAATTTAAAAAATCACCAATTTTAATAGCAATTTCATTTGATGAAATACCTTCAGATGGACTTGTATAAATTTCACAAGTAACTTTTTTATTTGATTCAGATGAATCATCCATCCAACATTTAGTAAATTGGCTAATTAATTCAGTTGATTCAGATGAAGGAGATTCAACAAATCTAATTGTTTTGAGCCAATGCAATGAATCAATTGCATCTTTTAAAGCAATCATTTGTTTTGATGATGGTTCTTCAGAAACATGCATTATACCAATACCTAATTCTTCCAAACCTTTAAATTCTCTTAATAATGAAATTTCTTCAATTGTAAGGCATTCTAAATCAATAAATATTTTAGAAACTCTTGATTGCCAACCTAATTTTTTTAATTTATTTAATGAACCTTTCCAAAATATTAAATCTTCAAATTTTAATAAACAACATTGAGCTAAATATTTAAATCTTTCTAAAGTAGTTGAATATTCATCAGAATATTGTAAGAATTCAGTTGGAAAATCACATAATAGATTGATTCTATTTTCTCTTAAGAAAGTTTGAAGTTTTGGAATTAATTTTGAATTCAATGGTAATGAACCTTGAATACAACCAAAAGTATAATTCACACCACATGTTTTACTTTCAGTTAATGTAATTATAATTGTTTTTAATACATCAGATATAAGATAATCCAATTCTTTATCTTTACCAGATAGCTTAATGATATCTCTAATATCCAAATGATGTTTAATAACGGTTTTCCATATCTGTTGCTTCAATTCCTGAGGCAAATCAGATGTTATTAATTTGAACTTCTCTTGAACTTGTAGCTCTAAATCCATGCTATAACAATTGATATTCCATTAGAGTATTAAACTCTATATAATTTGAGCAGAAGGAGTAAGATAACAGTGACAGAAAAGAAAAGAAGACTTCCAATCGATACTGAAACTGGGTCATATCATAAAGATTAATGTCTTAAAAGAATATGGGCCAGTCCGGAAATGGGCGCAGATGCGAGAAATCCGAATTCTCTCTGTCATTCTTGCAGACGTGTCACAAGGTCTATTTTTCACTATAATCAATCTAGTACTTCTTAATGTTCTTGTACAGACTCAGAAAACATTCATATTGTCATCTCTGAATATATTTTAATTGATTGTTTGATTCAATTAATTTTAGTATCATGATTTATCAAGGGCCAATACCAAGACCCTTTTTCTATAAACATGCAAATCAAATATAAATGTTTATATGTTACCTCTAATTATAACTAAAGATATCAAATATCAATATCAATATTACCATTCCCATAAGTTTCACGAATATATGATGATTAATTCAACAAACAAACAAATCCAAATTTAGAAATTAGAAATCTATTTAAACAAGATGATTTCCAAAGTTTTAATATCATAAAATCTAAGAAACGATAATCACCAACTCTTCTTAAAGAAATATCAAATTAAAGAATATGAAATTTTCTACAAGTTTATTTGTCTCATTAATTACATTAGCTTCAAGTGTCTACGGTACCAATGCAATTACTTACGGTATGACTGATATTGAACTATTTTCAGCTTTTACAGGAACAGGAACCGAAGTTAGTTGTCCAAATTTTGAAAATTTAACAGCAAGTGATCTATACATCAGTGCAAACTATCTATTAGCTTGTGATGTTGATGATTCAGGAACACCATATGGTGGTTGTGGTACTGAAGTTGAATTAACTTATAATAATGTTTCTGTTAAAGCTATAATTGTTGATCAATTTGAATCATCTGATTCAATTTATGTTCGTCCTGCTCAGTCTGTCATTGAGGCATTAGGTGATTATAACTTAGCAGAGATTCAATTTGACTTGTACTGTAACTGGATTGATTGAATGAATTATTTACTTTGATGTGTTTGATGTTCTTTAAGTGTTCTTTGACTGGCTGCTGGTTCTTGGTGCTATTTGTGTTTTTTATGTGTGTATGTTCCTTTTATTTTGTTGGTTTATACGAATTATCTTATACCTTTCTTTTTCAATTAAATTATATTTTCATTAAAACCAAAATAAAGTTGTTTAGACTGGACCCTACCTTAAGCTTGGTCGAAGTGCTTCAAACTTTTAAAGGGTTCATTCAAACTTCACAATTTAATTAATGCAGAGGAGAAATTGATTAACTATTTTTAGAATGTACATAACAATACTGTCAATATGTAGCTGCTATAATTATAAGTATAATTAAGTACGTGTATATATAACCTGAAAATCCTATAAATAATTGTTATGATGAAAATAAAGGATTGAAAAAATAAAGGATTGAATTGAAAATGGGGATGAGATAAGATTCGGCCGACTCGGCCGAATAGCACGGAACTCGGAGTTGCAGTTTCTCACTTTAAATTATTTAGTCAACTAATACTACAGCAAACAGATTATCACTTAACTGCCTGGGTACATCCAGATTTCACCATGACATTCTCTTCTAGCTTAGCTTAACTCTAGCTGGAGAAATTATACCTCAATGTGTTATAATTGCTTCCTGTATAGCTGTATAGCTCAACCAAATATCATCAAATTCTCCTCTATTGAAATTAAAGATCGCAAATCATTTAATCATCCGCTCCCGTTTCACAGATTAATTGATCATTTATATGATATGATTAACCAATTAATATTAATGACGATATACTGTATTGCTTGAATGAAAATATAATATTTAATATTTAATATAGAAACAGAAAAGAGAAAAGTATAAGAAAAACCAAAAAAGAGAAACTGGAACAGTAATAAATCAAACTTGCTACCAAAAACATAGATCAGTAGTTATTCTTATAATCACAAACCAAATCCCAATAAACCTTAGAATAATTATGATTACCCAAAGTATCAAGAATAGAAGAAGAAAGACAAAGAGAAATCATTTCCGAAGATTCATACTGATCAATAATCGTAGCTCTAACAGTAATATTATTATAAGTAATATCAATCAAAGAACCACAACCACCATATCCATGATCCCATTGATCTTTATAACATGAAATATCATCCTTAGCACTAACGTAATAACCATCAGTGGTTAAATTTGTAAATCCACAACTTCCTGAAGTACCATCAAAGTTATCAATGTTGGTTGTACCGGAAGTGAAATAGTTAGGGGTTAGCTCGTAAGTTGTACCGTAAACTGTTGATGCTGATGTGATTAATGAGATGATTGAAGTTAATTTCATGTTTGGAGTTTGATATCTTTTGAAAAAAATGGTTGGTTTTAGTTATAAAGAAAAAAAAGAGAGTTAAAACTTACAAAGTCTTGGAAATTGTCTTGTTTAAATACAATTTTTCAATTCTTTATTTGATGAATTTGATCAACCACCTGAAATAATTACTTGATCCTATTAAATTCCTATAGGTACGTAATAGATGTACATACCCGTACCTGTACCTGACTGCTTGCTCCCCTGTTCCCTGGTGCATGGAAACAAGCCAAATTAAGTCCGGTCAAGCGAAAGTTATTTTTAGAGAGAGAGACTGATTTCTCGTAAATTTAGAATGCATCCAGGGGCTGGTAGAGATATTGATAGAATTTAGTAAAGACAATTAAACTGTACGTATATATTTTAAAGTAAAAGAAAGTAGTATAGTAAAGCAAAAAACAAACAAAATGCATGAAAGAAAAAGAACGAATAAATAAAACGAATTAAACTAAATTAAATCATTTTTTCCAAGTAATTGTAAAATCTTCATTAAAAGCACCAGAATCAGTAAAACTATCCAACTCATCAATAATCAAATTCCCATTCTTATACAAAAACAAACAATAATCATGAGCACTTGAATCCCAATCAGTCTCATGGAAAAGAACTTCACCAGGAACATCATCTTCAGCCAAACCCAAAATAGTAACTCTATGTAATTGTTCAGCAACATAATAATCACCAGTAGATTGAACAATCAATGTATGATCAACAACTTTGAAATCAACTCTTAATGTTTCTTTAGGATTCAATGATTCTCCATCATCTAAATACAAATGTCCTTCAGCAGTACCATTCACATTCAATGCTACAATTAATTCAAATTTTCCCTTTCTTGAATCTGAAATTGTGTAACCAGGATGTTGAATAGGTATAATACTACCTCCTCTTAAATGTAATGGAATATAACCTAATGGAGCATTAAGTGATTCATTATAACCTGATCTGTAATTAGTCTTACTTAATGTATAATATTCATAATAAATTTCATCAATTCCTGAACCTGGGAAAACACCATTAACTTTACTAACACCAGGTTCTAAAACAGGAGTAACTAACAAAGCATCACCAATAAAGAATTGTCTATCTGCACCAATTAATGAATGATCATTTGGGAAAACCCAAGATAATGCTCTCATTGGAGGAATACCAGTTTCATGAGCATCGTTCAATAGTGTATAATAATAAGGTAATAAAGAATATCTAACTTGCATTGATGATCTAGTAGCTTCTGCAACTTTCTCCCAAACATAAGGTTCTTGAGAAATAGTACCAATGGTATTATGATTTCTATAAAATGGGAAAAAACTAGCCAATTGCATCCATCTTGAACATAATTCTTCATTTGAATCACCACCAAATCCACATGCATCAACTCCAAAAAATGGTATACCATACATACCAAAACTTAAAGCTTGTGAAATTGAAAAATACATATAATACCATTGAGATTCATTATCTCCTCCCCAATGTGCAACATATTGACCAGATCCAGTATGTGTTGATCTTGATAATATAAATGGTCTTTTGTTATCTGGTATGATTTCAATTAAACTTTGATAAGTGACTTTACTTTCTGAATATCCATATAAATTATGAACATCATATTCTAAAGTACCATCGAAATGAGTAGCATTAGGTCCAACACAATGAGAAGCTAAATCATGACTATCTTGAATATTATTAATTGAATAAGGTGGATAATTAATATTACCTTTACCATGCATCTTAACATTTGAAGGAGAATTTAATTCTCTAATTTTAATATCTGATGATGAACTTGAACCACAAGAACCAACACAAAATGAAGCAGCTTCATTCATATCTAACCAAATTCCATCAAATTGAATATCTTGATACCAATTCTTAATTGTTTTAGTCCACCAAGTTTGAGTTATCTTATTTAAAAAATCAGGGAAAACAGTATAACCAGGCCAAACTCTACCAATGTATAAAGAACCATCTGGATTTTTTAAATAAACATCATCATTTAAACCATCATTAAATACTGGATATTCATCTTTATTATCATCACCAGGATAATAAATAGCAGCATCAGCAATAGGAACATAATGTTGATTATTATCATGTAATGATTTAATAAAGTTTTTAAATTTAGTTAATGGATATTTCAATTCATCATTTGTAAAATCTCTATATTGATTCATATAATCAATATCTGACCACATTGTTTCTAATGGAATATCAGCTTCTTTTAATTTCTTAACAACATTTTCAACTTCTCTTAAATTCTTATAACCCCATCTACATTGATGATAACCTAAAGCCCAATATGGTTGTAATGCAGGTAATCCAATACTTGAAACAAATTGACTAATTGTATCTTTTGGTGTAGGGCCTGAATAAATGTATAAATCAATGATACCAGATAATGATCTCCATGTTAAACTTTTATCTTCAATTACAACTTCTTGAATTGATGATGATCTCCAATAAACTGCATGTGTACCAGTTGATCTTTCATCATAATAAATTGGATGAGTACCATAAATATTACCATCAATTTTATTACCTTTATCATTTGCATATATTGTTCTAACTGATCCAGGATCTGAAATGAATTTATGGAAAGATTCTCCTAAACCTGAAATATTATGATTAGTTGGTAATGAAGTATTAAATTGAATAAATTGATTTGAGAAAACCAATGGGTTATTTAAAGTTGAAAATAAAACATCATTATTAGATTTACGTTTAATTGTAAATGTAAATGGATTTTCTTCATAAGTGAATTGTAAATCAGAATCAGATAAATTGAAATTTTTTTCTTTAATTGGTTTATTTAATAAATCATCAGGAACAATATAAACATCAGTTAAATTAACAGGTTGAATTCTAACATTTAATCTATCACTAGATTGATAATCAACATTTAATTTTAAAGTTTTGAAATCATAACCATAAATATTAGTTGGTTCATCAATCAATTGTAAAATTGCATTAATTGTACCATTTAATTTATTATAACTAATTGTTTTAATTTTATAACCTTTTGCTAATTCATTCACATTCGGAGCATCTGGATCATGAACAGCTGGAACTTGAGCAACACCAATAGCATCAGAAGAAGTACTTGATTGTTCTTGATCATGTAAAGATGAAGAACTTGGTGTAGGTTGTGTATCAATAGTACTAGCTATCTGAATTGAACTTGAACTTGAACTTGAAGAGATAATACTTAAAGTATTAGATGGATTAGTTTCTTTATTAGTATTAGTTGAATCATCATCATTATCATTGAAATGGATATGTGGATAAGTGAAAATGGCACCTAGAACAAAAAGTATAATTGAAACAGTAATTGCAATGTTTTTAATATTGAACCGTTTCTTATAGTGTTCACCAGGCTGATTAAGCTTTAGATACTGAGTATTGACGATATTATCCAGCTTCTTCTTCAGATCCATGACAGATTGATATATAAATGGTATTAGAATAAGAAACAAAGATCACCACAAGAAGAAAGTACCAATTTATTCAGATGAAAAATTTCAATTAGGATGTTAAAGGTCTAAGACACTGATCTTTCACTACAATGTACTCCAGTTTTACGTTCTTTTCAACTGGATTTCCATCACATCCAGACCCAACTCATGACATCTCATTGTCATCAACTCATCAACTACATCTTCATCATCTTTCCATCCAACTCATGCTATACGTTTCGTTGTCCATCTGGATGGTTCTCTACCAAGAGATTTCTGATTTGGCTGCTTGATAAGGCACGTGACGTCCCGGCTGTGATTGGCTGGCGAGAGTACAACATTTGCGGTGATATGCCTATACATAAAGTATTTATACTCCAGTATATACTAGCTAGATATCATGTATATACATGAAAATATAATTAAAGCAGGAATGAATTTAATGAAAATGTTGTGTTGATTTTATTAAAGGAAGTTACAATTCTAAATGTAACAAATCAGCATGTTTTATTTACCAATCAAGCTTTTCATTTGATATGTTTACTCTTTTAATTATATATACTACAGCTACTGAATACATTACAAATATAACATCTAGAATTATTAATCAAAAGAATGGATAGGTTCTATGTTCTTATTAATCGTTCGGTCATATAAATTTGATAACAAAAATTAGACTGAATTTTAACAAACAACAACTAAAATTATAATTAAAGATAACTTAATTTAAACTTGATTTAAAGCCATCAACCAAGCCTTCATCTGAAGTACAGTTAAAGAAAACAAAAACAAAAACAATAATAAACAATAAACAATAAACATAACGAAAATATGTCAAAAATAGATGAAAATAGGTTTAAACTGTACTATAACATTTCAATTTGATCATGATCAAATCAGAATCAGAATAGAATATATAGTCTGAATAGTACAATTAATAATGATGAATTCATCGATTCATAAATAACTTGATTATTTGATCATTAGTCATATATATATGCAGAAGATACATAAATTTCTATATGTTCTAGCTCAATTAAGTTTTGTAAAATTTGGTTATAATCCAATTGACTTGAAGACTTAAATGAAGTATTTTCTATTTTCTTGATATTCAGCTTAAAGATGTACGTACGTACGTAATCAGTAATATGCTTTGACATATGTGTCAAATTGAATCTATTGATTTATTTTATTCCATCATCGTGAATTATAATTTAGCTATAATAAAACTTAAATGTACATCATTAACAAATCATTCAAATCTAGATAAACTTGAGTATATGTTGATCAACATGAATTGAAAGCACTGATTTAAGCAACTAATCAAGCTACTTCTTCCTCATTTTCATTTTGAATTTTTAATATCAAATTGTTTAATTGAAATTTTTGTTTATATTTAGCAATTAATTGGAGTTGAAGACAACTGGTAAGTATAACAATATTAACGACGTATTTAAGAATCGATATCCATATATATAATTGTCTCATATATTATTTAACCTTGTAACATCAGCTAGCTATAGTCTGTATTAAGTTGAACTGAATTGAAATAGGCAATTCGATGTCTAGGACTTCAGGTTGTCTGTAAACTCTGTACTCAGGCACGCCTTAACCAACATCAATGTTTAGCCAACTGTATCTGTTTCATCCATCTAGCTATAGCACATGTGTAATTTAATTGACCAAATATAAGAAAGAAATGAACAAAATTCACCCATAAACTGAACTTGTTTCAAGTAAATTCGCATCAAAAAAATTTCTATAATTAATTCATGATTCAGACATTTCTTTATGAAAGCTTCAAAGATCACTAACGGATTGTTCTTTATAGATGCTTATCATCACTTCAGGATACATAAATTGAAACAGTTATAAATATAAGATGAATTCCTTTTGGGTTTTGAAAAATCCAAACATTTGATATGATAATCAACAAAAGTTATTTCAACTTTCAATTTCACATTAATTAATTATTAACAATAAATTATGATTTTCAATAATGTTTATTTAATATTGGCTTTCTTATTACTTCAATTGAATTCAACTTTTGCAACTGAAAATTGGCGTACTGAATTTCATGTTGCTGCTGGTGATGCTTATATTTATGGTTGTCAAAATGCAATGTCTACTTTAAAATTTGGTTATAAATCATCATCATCAAATTCATCATCATCAAGCAGTTCCAAATATAATACAATTTGTAATTATGCACCAGCAACAGGATCATTTTTATTATGTCTTGATGATTTAACTAATAACGATACAACAACATTTTATAGAGTCATGGGTACTTTAAAATCTAGATGCAAAGAATATTTTGAAATTGATGAAGATGTTGATTATTATTATGATCAATATACTAATGCAACAGATAATTATTTAGATTATGATAATACAACTTATTCAGAATCACTTTATCAACCAACTTATCCAAATATGACAATTGCAAAAAATGTTTATGATTCTTATCTTCCATTTTTCAGTAATTTAGATAATTCAACTTATTATGGTGCTGCATTATTAGGTTATTATGCTATTGTTATGGGTATAGCTTCAACTTTTCATTTTTTAACTAGAAGTGGATTAATTCAAAATTTAAATAATTCATTCATTAATCATATTAGATCATATATTACAATACCTGCAATGTTTCCAAATGGTAAACATGCTAGACCAATGTCTTTTTTCAGTCTTTGTTCTGGACTGTTTCCAGATAGATTAGAATCAATAATTTGTTTTGGTTTTGTTGCATTACATTTTCTTATTTGGTTTATTCCTTATCATACATCTTCAGATCATGCAATTATTTGGGGTAGTAGTGCAAAAGAATTACAAAGATATATTGCAGATAGAACAGGTATTATGGCATTTTCTGAATTACCATTATTGATTTTGTTTGCAGGTAGAAATAATTTTTTAATTTTTTTAACTGGTTTTAAATTCTCATCATTTATTCATTTTCATAAAATGGTTGCTAGATTAATGTTTTTCAATGCAATTGCTCATGGTGTTTGTTATACTGTTTATGAAGGTTCTTATTATCAAGCAATGAGTAAAACATTGTTTTTAAAATGTGGTATTTCAGCTCTTGCATTAGCTGGTGCAATTTGGTTATTATCATTACATCCATTTAGAAGCCGTTACTATGAAATATTTTTATATTCACATTTCATAATGGTTGTTGCATTTATTATTTTATGTTGGTATCATTGTAAAGATGTTTCATGTGGTGAATATATTATGGCAGCTGGTGGTATTTGGGTCTTGGAAAGATTTATTAGATTTATTAGAATGGGATGTCTTGGATTTGGTTATAGAAAAGCATCACTAACTGTGATTAATGATGATTCATTTAAATTAGTTGTTAAAAGACCATTTTCATTTAGATGTAGACCAGGTCAATATGGTTTTGTTTATTTTGCTGATCCAATTTTATTTTTTCAAAATCATCCATTTACAATATTTAATGAAGGTGATACTTTAATTATGTATATTAAAGTTAAAAATGGAATTACAAAGAAAATTTTCAAACAATTATTAGCTCATAATGGTAAAATGCATAAGAATATATGTATTGAAGGTCCATATGGTGATTCACCTCCTGTTCAAAGATATGATAATGTTTTATTAGTTGCTGCTGGTTCTGGTTTACCAGGTATATTTGATCATGCTTATGATTTAGCTCAATTACCAAATAAACAGCATGTTAAATTCATTTGGATTCATAATTCATATTATGATCTGAAATTTTATATTGATGATTTGTTAGTCAAATTGAAGAATACAAAAATTGAAATTGATGTTTATTTAACAAGAGATGCAAGTTTTGATTACTATTCATCAATAAGTGAAAGTTCAAGTCCAACTACTGAATCATTTGATTCAAAAGAAAGTAGTAACAAAGAAAGATCTAATGGTTCATCATCTTTTATTAATGTTAAAATTGGTAGACCTAATATGTCTGAATTATTACCAACTGAAATTGATAATTTCGAATATGATGGTTCATTAGGAATTGTTGCTTGTGGTCCACCAATATTAATGGATAATTTGAAATATGCAGTTTCAAGAGCTGTTTTATCTCATAAGAATAGAATTGATTATTTTGATGAATTTCAAACTTGGTGATTATCATTGTTGTTGTGGTTTTTTTTTTTTTAAGTTTTTTTTTGCTTTATGTTTTACTTCTTTACTTATATTAAGTTTACTACTATCTTATTCATTTATTTCACATATATATATATTTACTTTTTGGTTTTTGATTCATTACTTTGAATTGAAATTTTGGAATTTGGATTTTTGGAGATTAATTCATATATACTTTTTAGATTTTTTTTTATATCGATCATATCTAATTACTTGTTTAATTACTTAATTAGTAAATTAAAAATCTAGGACTCAACTATAGCTACTGCCCATGGGTTTAAAAAATTTGAAAAGTAAATCTTAAAGATACCGAAATGAATTTGCCCAATCATGTAAAAATAATTAACTCTAATTAACTAGACTATTCGATTCAACTCAACACATGTACGTACGTATACATCTAGCTACACTATTGCTACATCACCCAATATAGCAAAACTCTATAGTCTACATAAATCATCTTAATTAATTGTACAATCGGTAAACCCTCTTAAAAATTAAAATTCATCAAATCAAATTCGGATCCGAGATATCCAGAATAAACTTTCCGTACCTGCATATCGGCTGCACAGCCTCAGATACGACCGTTTCATTATGATTGGACGAAGCTATTTCCAAAGTGAAAGAAAAATGTGTTGACTTTTTTAAATGATTGTGAATGGAATTATATCGATAACTGGTGTTTGAAAGTATTAAGATGCTGTGGTTTATCAATTATACAACTCAATTGCAAAATTAAGAAAAGGTGGTTTGATCTGATGAATGCCTTGATTTGGTGTTTGCATGAGGTGGTTTAATTGGTTTGCCTGATGTTTTTAAATTAATATTATCAAGCTTAATTTATAATTTATAATTTAGTTACCATATAGGAAACATTTTGCCAGTCAGTATTTGATCAATTTAATTGGTCAATATATAGTTTATTTATTTTGGCATCTATCAATTATAATTAGAGCTTCTTAAGTGAATTAATTTCTATTATAAATTTTAAATCTCACAAAGACTTCAATTTCAACGTCCAGCTAGCTAATTAAGATTCGTTCACCGTATACGTTAAAAAGATATTCAATGTGATAAGATAAAAATTGATAAATATATATGATACCATCTACACTCTTAAGTTTCAATTCATAAAGGGTCCACTTAATTGTTTGGTTATAATCTTGATGAGGAGAAATCCAGGCTTTAAATTCAACTACCATCCCATGTTAATTAAACCTTCTAATTAGTTATAGTTATCCAATGGTACGTGTTAAATTTTGGTTTAATATAATTCATATATATGCATATATCACAACAAAAATCTTGAAAAAATAAATTAAATTGATGTATTTATGTCAAGGGTTCACAATAAGTATCCAGCTAGACCTCAGAATAGTATTTACACGTGACTCAGAATCTCCCGGAGTACGGGTGTCTTCGGAATGTTTATGATTGGTTGTTTATGATAAAACTCCCCAACCAATGATATAGCTTTCATATATATCAGGTTTAAAGGAGTAATTGTATAGAATCTCTTGTAATGTTTTTATGTATAACTCTCTCTTTTAATGAATTAAGGGAATTCACCTAGGTTTTCTATATATCTACAAATAATATCGAGCTGCGCTTGACAATTTAGGGCTTTAAGCTGTCTAAACTTAAAATTTTTAGAAACTCATCCCATTCAAATTTAATCAAGCTAGAGATATATAAGTATTAGACAAATCCCTGAATAAAACTAGAGGTTGATTGATAACCATAACATTTACAATTACATGTTTACTTCAATCATCCAAAACATTTCACAATATTAATTAATTATACATATATAATAACAAAATTTAATAAATAAATGTATCATAAAGATAACATAATTTTACTATTACTATCCTTTTTAATTCAACTTAATTTTTCAAATGCATATCAAAGTTGGAAAACTGAATTACATAAAACAAATGGAGATGCTTATATTTATGGATGTGAAACATCAGTTTCTGAATTAAATTTCAATTATGTTACTATTTCAAACTGTGCCAAAGAAGATAGTACATGTTCTTTATTTCAAACTATTTGTCAATATAAACCTGCAACTCAATCTTTATTGTTATGTATTAATAAATTAATTGATGAAAAAGAAACTAGTTTTAATAAAGTCATTGAAAATCTTTCAAATAAATGTTCATTTTATGCTAATATCAATGAAAATTCAAATTATTATTATGCTCAATATCTGAATGCATCATCACTAACATTATCAAAGGAAGTCAATTTCAATTCTAAATCAGTTGATCAAGCAATTTATCCAAATATGACATTAGCTAAACAAGCTTATAATTCTTATAAACCATTATTTGTGAATATTGATAAAGCAGGTTATTTTGATGCTGGTTTATTAATTTATTTTGCATTAGTCATGATATTAGCAACAGCCTGTAATGTTTTAGTTAGATTAGGTTCAATTCAAGTTTTTAAAAGTTCATTCGTTAGTAACTTAAGATCATTTATAACATTACCAGCATTATTTCCAAATGGTAAACATGCTAAACCAGTTAAAGTTTTCAATGTTTTAACTGGATTATTCCCAGATAGATTAGATTCACTTATTTGTTTTGGATATATCATATTACATATAATATTCTGGGTTTATCCATATGGTACATCAGATGAACATTCATTAATTTGGGGTAATTCAAAAGAAGAATTAAGAAAATATTTTGCAACAAGAACAGGTATTATGGCATTTGCACAAATTCCATTAGTTATTTTATTTGCTGGTAGAAATAATTTTTTAGTTTTTATAACAGGTATTAAATATTCATCATTTTTACAATTTCATAAATTAGTTGCTCGTTTATTAACAATTAATGCTATAATGCATGCTGTTTCTTATACAATTTATTTTGGATCAGATTATACTGCAAAAACTTCATTATTATCAATTAGATGTGGTATAACTGCAGTTTCATTAGCTGGTGCAATTTGGTTATTCTCATTACATCCATTTAGAAGACATGAATATGAATTTTTCTTATATTCACATATATTTATGGTTATTGGATTCATTATAATGTGTTGGTATCATTGTAAAGCAGTTGGACATGGTGAATATTTAATTGCATCTTGTTCAATTTGGTTTCTTGATAGATTAATTAGAATCATTAGGATATTTAGTTTTGGATTTGGTTATAAAAATGCAACATTTTCAATAATTAATAAAGAATTATTTAAAATCGTTGTTCAAAAACCAAAGAATTTTAAATGTAAACCAGGTCAATATGGTTTCGTATATTTTAGTGATCCAATTTTATTTTTTCAAAATCATCCATTAACTATTTTTAATGATAATGATGAAAGATTATTAATGTATGTTAGATCTAAAAGTGGTATGACTAGACATATTTATAAACAAATTTTAAATAATAAAGGTAAATTAATCAAAGGATTAACAATTGAAGGTCCATATGGTCAATCAATTCCATTACAACAATATGATAATGTTATTTTAGTTGCAGCAGGTCATGGTATTCCAGGTATTTTAGCTCATGCTTATGAATTAGCAAATAAACAAATCAATCAACATATTAAATTTATTTGGGTTCATTATTCATATTATGATTTGAAATTTTATATTGATGATTTATTATATAAATTGAAGAACACAAAAGTTCTGATTGATGTTTATTTAACTAGAGAAGCATGGTTTGATTATTATGCTTCAATTGCTGGTGATGAAGAAGATACTGCTTCTTCATATATTAATATTTATGTTGCTGAACCTGATATGAAAAAAGTTTTATTAAATGAAATTGATAATTTTGGTGGTGGTACAGTTGCAATTGCAGCTTGTGGCCCTCCTGCAATTATGGATCATTTGAAAGATTCTGTTTCTAAACTGGTTTTAGATTATGATAATAGAATTGATTATTTTGATGAAAATCAAACTTGGTAGTAAAGTTCTTCTTTTTTTTTAATGTGTGTATGTCTTTTAAATGCTGTTTTTTCTTGTGTAATATTTTTTTATTTATTTCCTCTTCTCTTCTTATGGATGCTAAAATCCCATTTTGAAAAATATATTTCTAATAATTAATTATTCTATTTGTTTTAAAGATAATAAAAGTTGTTTTTTCATAAAGCTTTAAATAGCTATTTGCACTCTCACATGATTTTACGTGCTCTGATTGGCTGAGAGATCGCAGAATTGAGTTTCGCACGAAAGAAAACTTTCTTAGAAATTTATCAAGAATTTAAACAAAATTTCAATTTTATCTATAAACAAAACAACAACAAAGAAATCCAAAAAAACAACTAAATAAATCCAAATAACAATGACATCAAAAGAAGAAAAACTTGAAATAAAACCAATAAATTTCCCACCAGACATACTAGCCAAAATCTCTCCAAAACTATCATTAGAAAATCATTTAAATTTAAATTTAAGACCATCATTAAGAAAATCAAATGAATTTAAATCAATTGAAATAAATGAATCAAGTACATCAAGATACATAGAAGGCAATTCCGGTAACATTTTATCATCTTCTATAATTAAATCCGGTAATAATTCAACTATAGTTATATGTAATTTATCAGCTGGTATAGTTGAAAATTCAATTGATTTAGTTAATGATTATAGAACTAAATTAGATAAGGATATAATGACTGATTCTATGGATATTGATACTGGAATTGATACTGATGATGAATTGTTTGATGGGGTTTATACTACAGTTGAAATTAATAAAGGTAAATTTGGTCCTCCTTCAGAAGAAGAGATTTCATTAGGTCAAGAGATTTATGATATAATTAAACATTCAAGATTAATATCATCTAAGAATTTAAATATTCCAATTAATTTGAAATCAAAAGATACCAATGATAAATCGATTTATATTACATCTGATGAATTAGATGAGTCTGGTTATTCAATTATTAAAAAAAATTATAAATTTGTCTTGTATGCAAATATATCAATCTTTAGTAAGATTGGACCATTGTTAGATTTATGTTATTTATCATTGATTAAATGTTTAACTACAACTAAATTACCATTTGTTTACATTGATGAATTGGAAAAGAAAACAATTAAGTCAAGTAAAGGTTATAAGAATATTGAAATTAATAAAATTGATTTATTTTGTGATTCAAAATTAAATTATGATTTGAAATTAAATGATAATAAATTAAGTAATTCAACAACATTTGGTATATATGATTTAAATGATAAAGAAATTATATTATGTGATTTAGAAGGTGATGCTGAAGATTCAATTAATAAAAGAATTCAAGTTGTTTATAATAAAGATTCATCATTAAGTAATGTTACAGTTAAAGCTAGTGATGAAGATAAGAAATTAAAAATTACAAAACAAGTGATTAAAGATTGTTTGAAATTAGCTAAAGCTAGATCAAATGATTTAATTAAACAGATATAGATATATTAAATTTTTTTGTAAATTAAGAAATTATTAATAAAAGATGATTGTTTATAAAATACAACAACTAAAAGTAATAAAAGAACGATAGTAACATAGCATATAAATAAAATAAAATAATAAAATAAAATGAGGATAGATATAAAGTAATACAAAAAGCAGAACAATTAAAAATAGAGAGGTGTAAAAAGAAAAAATTATGTGTATAATATATATTTTTTAATAAAAGAAGAAGATCTGGGTATGTAAAAAAGAAAAATAAAAATAAAAATAAAAATAAAAATAAAAATATAATAAAATAAAATAAATAAACAAACGAATGTAAGAGAAAGTTCATTAAATATTAAGCTTTTTTTTGGGGGGAGAAGGAGTTGGATTAAAAAGTGTTTCCATTCAATTAAGAAGGAAAATAAGACATTGCGTTATAAAAGGTTTATGAAAAGAATAGATGGTATGTTATAATCATCTAACTATTTTTTTTCTTGAACTTTTCTAGTTGAAGATCTAGTAATTCTTTTTCTTGGTTGAGCAATTGGAGAACCAGTATTTGAATCATAATTTGATTGTAAAGTTTTTTTATCTAATAAAACATATTCATTAACTCTAGCGGCAACACCACCTCTAACTCTTTTAACAACTTTTGATTTCTTTGACTTTTTAGTATAAACTTCAATATAGAATGCAATGAATAAGAATAAATATGATGAAAGAATAGCACAACCTGAAAATGTTGCTAAAGTTGTACCAGCACAATCACCACAATGTGGTAAAGGTAATTCAAAATCATGAACTAATTTTTGATAAGTTGCAAAATAAATGAAACCTAAATCTAAAATAAATTGTAAAATTTGGAATCTAGTAACCCATTCTTTCCACCAAACTCTAATACCTCTAGCAGCTAAGAAATAATAGAAATACATAACAACATGAACACCTAAATTTAAAGTAATTGGAACCCAAGAAATTGAAGTTAAACCAATTAATTGAGTATAACATAATAAAGCAGTTGCACCATGATGATAAGTATGTAAGAAAGTTAATTTCTTTTGTTTAACAACTAAGAAAACAGTATCAATAAATTCTATATATTTAGTAATATAATTCAAATAGTATAAAGTAACCATTTGCGGAGTCCAAGCACCGTGATCACAAATGGCATAATATAAACCATTATACCAAATCATTGGGATTAATTGTTCAATCATTAAAGTTAATAAAGTAAAAGATAAAGTAGTTAAGATAGCATTATGAATTTGAAATAAACCATTTAAAACTAAAGGTTTTAAATTTAAGGTTTTAATTAAAAATCTACCACCAAGAATAACAGTATAATAAAAGGCAATAATTGAAAAAACAGGGATTGGAGTTGATAAAGGGGTTGAACCAATAGTAAATTTGAATTCAGATGGAATAAAATGTTGATTTGTTAACTTTGAAACTAAATGATCAAAGATTTCAAATAGATAGAATCCGAAAGGACGGTCCATAGATGGGATAGGAAAAGTGAAAGAAGACATTTAAAAAAACGAGGGAAAGCAGGGATGAATCGGAATAGATGATGGATGAGATGGATAGTATTTAACAATAAGTTTTCTATAAAAAAGAAGGATATACGATTGTGAAAAAACACCAAAATGGAAAATAAAAATGGAAAACTGCCTCTGATTTTGATTTTGCTGTTTGTTTGTTTACAGTTAAAAAGAAGACGTGGCGCAGGCACGTGACCGCAGTGACGTCGTGTGGCGGTGCTATTATGCGGCCACGTGACCGGACTGGCATATGCATGTGAAAATGGATGGCACGTGACCTCTCAGAGGTTCGGATCCGGATCC
>JAJLSG010000322.1:0-45771 GCA_030567495.1 Ambrosiozyma neoplatypodis | reverse complement strand
AGACATTTAGCTGCTTTATTAGCATCCAAAGTTTATTATAATTTAGGTGATTACGACTCTTCTGTTAAATATTCATTACTTTCTGGTTCTCAATTTGATGTTAATCAAAAAACTGAATATGTTGAAACAATTGTTTCAAAATGTATTGAATTATATATTAAAAAATCTCAAGCAAAATTTAAAGATCCTTCAGTTCAAATTGATCCTCAATTAGTTTCTATTTTCGAACAAATGTTACAAAAATGTGTGAAAGATGATGAAATTAAATTAGCTTTAGGAATTTCTTTAGAAAGTTATAGATTAGATATTGTTAAAGCTATCATTGAACAACAACTTCAAGACAAGAAAGGCGAAGAGTTCGTTAGTGGTTTATTATCTTATATTTTAACTTGTTCAACAACTGTTATTCCAAATATTGAATTTAGAACTCAAACATTAAATAGTTTAGCTTTAACTTTATTATCTTTAAATAATCCTGATTATTTCCTGTTAACTAAGATTATTGTCCAGTTAAACGATTATAATTTAGTTCATAAGATCTTTAAAGATTTATTAAAAACCCCTTCAAATAAATTAACTGCTTTCCAAATTGCATTTGATTTAGTTAGTGTTGCTTCTCAAGAATTATTAAGTAAAACAATTGAAATTTTAGAAAAAGATTCATCTATTGACCAAACTGATAGTAGCACTATAAGATTGAAAAAAATTCTATCTGGTATTCCAACTTGTGATTTAGATATTACTTTCTTATCAAATAATAACAATACTGATATTTCCATTTTGAATACAGCAAAAAAAGTGATGGATGGCAGAAACTCTATGTTCCATTCAGCTGTTACTTTTACCAATGCTTTTATGCATGCTGGTACAACTGATGATTCATTTTTCAGAACTAATCTAGATTGGTTAGGTAAAGCCAACAATTGGTCTAAATTCTCTGCTACAGCTGCTTTAGGTGTTATTCATAAAGGTAATTTATCTCAAGGTCAATCAATTTTACAACCATATTTACCAGGAAGCACATCTTCTCCATATACCAATGGTGGTTCTTTGTATGGACTTGGTTTAATTTATGCTGGTCATGGTAAAGAAGTTTTAGATTACTTAAGAAAACAAGTTGTTGATGGCAACAATGCTACTGATAGTAAAAACGCTGATATTGTTTTACATGGTGCTTGTTTAGGTGTTGGTGTTGCTGCTATGGGTTTAGGTGATG
Organism: Ambrosiozyma neoplatypodis; assembly: GCA_030567495.1. Classification (NCBI taxonomy): domain Eukaryota; kingdom Fungi; phylum Ascomycota; class Pichiomycetes; order Pichiales; family Pichiaceae; genus Ambrosiozyma; species Ambrosiozyma neoplatypodis. The sequence continues at coordinate 44,555 of JAJLSG010000322.1, read as the reverse complement.
ATGATATCTACGAAGAATTAAAGAATGTTCTATTTACAGATAATGCTATTGCATCTGAAGGTGCTGCTTTAGCTATGGGTTTAGTTATGTTAGGTTCAGGTAATGAATCAGCTGCACATGACATGTTTACATATGCTCAAGAAACTCAACATGAAACTATTATTCGTGGTTTAGCAATTGGTATTGCATTATTATCATATGGTAAAGAAGATCTCGCTGAAAATATAATTGGTCAAATGTTAGGTCATCAAGATTCAATTCTACGTTATGGTGGTTGTTTTACTTTAGCATTAGCTTATTGTGGTACTTCTAATAACAGTGCTATCCAAAGACTATTACATATTGCTGTTTCTGATTCATCTGATAATGTTAGAAGAGCTGCTGTTTTATCATTAGGTTTTGTTTTATTACGTGATTATACCAATGTTCCAACAATCGTTGAATTATTATCTCAATCTCATAATCCACATGTTCGTTATGGTACTGCTATGGCTTTAGGTATTTCATGTGCTGGACGTGGTTTACAAGCTGCTATTGATGTTTTAGAACCATTGTTAAAAGATTCAGTTGATTTTGTTAGACAAGGTGCTACAATTGCTAAATCTATGATTTTAATTCAACAAAATGAAAATACATATCCAAAAATTAAAGATTTCAGAGAATCATTAGCTAAAAGTGTTTCTAATAAACATGAAGAATCATTAGCCAAATTTGGTTCTACATTAGCTCAAGGTATATTAGATGCTGGTGGACGTAATGTTACAATTCAACTAGAGAATACACAAACTAACACATTAAATATGAAAGCCATTGTCGGTTTAACATTATTCACACAATTCTGGTACTGGTTCCCATTAACACATTTCTTATCACTATCATTCTCCCCTACTTCTATAATTGGTGTTACTGAAGATTTAAAAGTCCCAAAGTTTAATATTAATTGTCATACAAAACCAGATGTTTTTGAATATCCACCTAAAGTTGAAGCACAAGTTACTAAACAAGCTGAAAAAATTGCAACTGCCGTGTTATCTACAACTGCTAAAGCAAAAGCTAGAGCTGCTAAGAAGGACAAATCTAAGAAAGAAGAAGATAAGATGGATATAGATGAAGAAGTTTCTCCAGCTGAAAAAGAAAAAGAAGATAAAAAAGAAGAAAAAGTTGAAGAAGTGTCGAATAAAGAAATTGAAGATAATCAATATAAATCTCTATATGTTAAAGAACCTTATCCATTTGAAAATATGACGAGAATTATGCCTGCACAATTAAAATATGTTTCATTTTCTAAACAAGAAAGATTTGTTCCAGTCAGAAAATTCAAAGGTATGAGTGGTATTGTTGTTCTGAATGATCAATCTCCAGGACAGCCATTTGATAGAATTAAAACTATTAGAGAAAAAAGTAATACAGAAGCTCCAGTTCCTGAACCGTTCACAATTGACGAAGTTTTAGATAAGGAACTTTTTGAGAATGATGAATGAAAAAAGAGATATAGTTTTATATTTATGGTCTTTTGTTTAGTTTCGTTGATCTTCTATATAAAATAAAAATGTATTTAATTCTTGTTTCTATTACTAATAATTTACACAGTTTTGTAACAATTTGTCGTTGTAGAATGAAATTGACTGTTTTTTTTTTTCCAATGTACAAATGATTAAATTAAAGTAAAGTAAAGTAAACACGTCTATAAAAACTACTTAAATCTAGATAAAGTATCAGAAAGAACATCTTTTTCTTCTTGAATACCATTTTCAAAATCAATCTTCTTCTTTCTTGAATCTTTTTCTTTTTGCAAAGCAGCTTCAAGACGTTTAGAACGTTCAGTGATCAAATTTTGTCTTTGTTTTCTTTTAAATTTACGTAAAGCAGAATTCTTACCTTTAGTTTCAGGTTTGATTAATTTATTAATATTTTCATTAGTTTCGGAATCTTTCTTTTCTTTCTTATCCAATTCATTTAAATCAGCACGAGTCATTCTTTGAACTGGTTTTCTTTTATCAACAGTACCAATGACATTTGGATCTAAAGTAATCATATCAGGAGATAATTTATTCATTAATCCTCTAACTTCAGCTTGTTGTCTTTGTTTAGCAGATTCAAATGGATTCAATTCGTATGCATCGTAATTGGCTTCACCAGAACCTGGAACAATTAATGAAGAAATACCTTTATCATGAGCAACACCTAAAATATCTTCGAATGGAACAAATTTCGTCGTTTGAATTTGAGATGATGGAATCATATGATTCATATATGGAGAATTTTGTCTTTTCTTAAAACAATCTTTCCAAATTGTAATGTGTGGACCCCAACCTATCGATATTAAACCTGTATCTGAGATATCTAATGTATTTGCTTGAGTTGGAGTATAATATGAATCAATTTCTTCAAATTTTCTAATATCCCATATTTTAAGTGTTTTATCTGCACCTGCAACTGCCATATAATGACCATCTCTATTCACTGCCAAAGCTCTAACTGGACCTCTTGTAGCTTGAATTTTTGCTAATGGAGTAGGCATATTTGGAGACCATAATGAAACTTGACCATTACCATGACCTAAGTGCATTACAGCATTATAAGGATTTTGTTTCATACATTGAGTTGGACCTAATTTAGTTCTATGTTCAGCTACTAAAACACCAGTTGAAACATCATGATATTTTAGAAACCCAGTATTACCTGCTGTTGTAAGTAAGAAATGATAAGGTAGAAAGTCTAATAGTGTACAATCTATATGTTGTTTCAATCTATGTAATTCCATACCTGTTTTATCATAAATGAAAACATATTTCTTTTGAGCTGCAGCAAAAAATTGATCATTATGTAAATATTTAACAGCATGAACAGTTTCATTTAAATGTAATTCACAATCTAATTTACCTAATCTCCAATCAATTGAAGCAATATGACCTTTTTTACCAGCAACTAATAATTCTCTACCATTTCTAGCATAATCTAAAGTATATGGACCAAAAGTATCTAATTTTAATTCAAATCTTTTATTTGCTGTACCAACATCAACTTCTTTAACAATCTCATCTTGTCTATACTTATAGGTCTTTTCCATACCTTCAGACTCCAGAAAACCAGCATCTTCTTGTAATAATATATCTGTTTTAGCAGCTGATTTGATTGTATCTTTATATTGTTTGTCTATTCTTTTTAATTTATCATTTAGTTTTCTATCCTTTGTATATCCTGCTCTCTTTTTGGAGGAAGTTCTCTCATATTTCTCAAAAGGAGCCATTTCTATGATTTTATAAATAATATACGATTGTTCTGATAGAGTTGAGTAGGAATATGAATAAATTAAACCTATTCAAACAGTTGAAAAAAAATGAAAATAAAAAAAATTTGTTGGAAGCCGCACGGTCGAAAATGAATAAATAAATTCGATTTCATACTGGTTTCTGGTTTCTGGTTTCTGCTGTTCTTCTTCACAAACTACTCTTATCTCCATCCAATTCCCATCTCTAACAATGTCAGAAATATCAGCCGCCGAAAAAAGAAGAATCATGAGAGAAAAGAGAGCTGCCAAAATGGCAAAGGCTTCAGACAGATTAAATAAAATCACTGGGGCAAATGGTTCTTTTCTACCAACTGATTCACCATTAAGCTCATCTTCAGCAAAACCAACATCAGCAGGGTCTTCTTCTGCTCCAAAGACTGCCAATTCAACAACTTCAGTTTCTACTGCATCAACTTCAGTTCCTACATCCCCAAGTAAACAACAATTAAGAAGAAAATCACATGAGTTTACAGAAGATCCACCAATTTCATCTTTAGATTCTTTCAATTCTAATATTCCTGATCCATTACATAATTCACCTTCAGAAGATAATATCAATGAACCTGATGTTAATCAATTATTATCATCTTTATTAGCTAAAGGTCACGATCATAAATCTGAAAATGGTGAAATACCAGATCTTGGATTACCAGATGATTTTATGAAATTATTAATGGGTGGTGGAGCTGCTGGAGCTGCTGGAGCTGGAACAGGTTCAAATATGTTTGCTCAAATGTTCAGACAATCAGATAATGCAAATTTAGAAATTCCAGCAGATAAATCAATAGAAGAAGTTGATTATGATCAAAAATTATTAGCTTATAATACACAACAATCTAAAAAATTAAGATTATCATTTGTTTTATTCCGTTTTATTGGAATTTTAGTCTTATTCTATTTTTTGATTTTAGGTAATTTAAATACATATCCATCATTTACTCCATTAAGACCAAAATTAATACCAAGATCATTTTTTGCAAGATTTAAACTTTGGGATAATGGTGATGAAATTTTACGTGATGCTTCAGATTCAACATTTTGGTTTTTCTTTGTTTTATTTGAAGTTTTAAGTTCAGCATTATATTTATCATTTTCATCTAAATATCCAAAACCACCAAGAGGTGGTATTATCACATTTATTGAAGGATTTGTTCCATTAAATATTAAACCATATTTTCATATGATTTTAAGTTATAGTGATCTTTTTAATCTTTCATTGAATGATTTTTGTTTTACTATTGTTTTATTGGTACTTTTAAGTACAGCATAAGTTGGCTTGTGTGTATTTTTATATGTGTTATTAAAAAATAAATAAATAACTATTATTGTATTATATAAGTTAGTTATAAGGAATAATAAAATTTTCTATTTATGAATATAATGAATTAAAAATAAGTAATAATATAAAGTTTTTTGAGAATGTAAATGAGTATACGAATATATGAAGAATTATAATAAATAACAAATGATAACAAGAAAACAAAAAAAAAACTAGTACTAAAAAGGTTTTTATAGCTTTAACTAAGCATCATCAGAACCAACAATTTCTTTCCAGGTTTTACCTTCTTTCTTCAATTCTTGAGTGATTTCATCTTTAATTTTTCTAGCTAAACCTGGACCTTTATAAGCAAAACTGGTATATAATTGAACAAATGAAGCACCAGCTCTTGCAAAATCTAATGCATCTTTACCTGAACTAATTCCACCACAACCAATTAAAACTAAATCAGAATCTTTAGTATATTTTCTTAATAATTTAAAAGAAGCTAATGAGATTTCTTTTAATGGTTTACCAGATAATCCACCAGTTTCAGAAACAATTGAACCTTGAGTAATTAATTTATCAGTTGGTCTTTGAATAGTAGTATTAGACATAATAATACCATCAATTTTAGAATCTTTAGCGGATTTAGCAATTGATTCAATTTCAGGTTCAGTTAAATCAGGTGCAACTTTAACTAAAATTGGAGGTTTAATTGAACTATCTAATAACTTACCATCTAATTTATTTCTTTGATTAACAACTAAAGTTAATAAATTAGTTAATTTAGATTCATTTTGTAAATCTCTTAAACCTGGAGTATTTGGAGAAGAAACATTAATCACTAAAGCATCAGCATAAGGACCAAAAGTTTCAACACCTTTTAAATAATCTTGAATTTCATCACCTGTTTTATTTTTACCTAAATTAATACCTAATAATTTACCATTTCTAAAAGAATTATCTTTTGCAAATGGTAATTTAGTTAATAAAGATTCAAATCTTAATCTAATACCAGCTAAAACATTCCAATGACCAGAAGAATTAAAACCATATCTATTAATAACAGCATCATCTTGACCTAATCTAAAAAATCTTGGTTTTGGATTACCAGGTTGAGGTAAAGGAGTAATTGAACCAATTTCAACATAACCAAAACCTAAATCGAATAAAGGATCAATAACTTCACCTTCTTTATCAAAACCAGCAGCCATACCTAATGGATTTGATAATTTTTTTCCAAAAACATTAACTTCTAGTATTGGATCATCATAATCATTAAATATTCTTGGATAAAGACCATATTTTAATAAATTGATACCTAATTTATGACCTTGTTCAGCATCTGTTAATAATCTAATTAATGGACACCAAACATATTCATTAATAGCTGATCTAGCATCTAATGAATAAATACCAGCACCAAATGCTAATACTAGTAAAGTTGTTGAACTTGGAATTAAAGATTTGTGTTGAATTTTTTTAGTGGAAGAAGACCATCTTTTGAAAGATGGATTGGAGAATCTCGATGAGACAGTTCTATATGACGATCTAGCAAACATCTTTGAGAACTGAATAAGAGATGTTGATGAAATTGAATTTGGTAGTTGTAAAGTGTGGAGTGTTAAAGTGTTTAAGTTTAAACTTGAACAAATTTTAAGCGAACAATTAAGCTAGTTACAAGTAGTTACAAGTACATTGTAAATGCACAAAGAAATGATATAACGGTATAAGAAAAAGTATAGAATAGTATGAAAAACAATATAAATTCATTTGGAGTTCTGTTGTCTCACTTTATCCCAAGCAGAAACTGGCTGGTTGGAAGTAGAAGACGTGGATGCAGATTCATCAAGATCCAGTCCTGAATCCAGCATGTTGTTGGAACCAGAGGTGGTAGTATTGTAATTGTAATTGTTATTTGAAGATGTTGTAGGATTGGAAGGTTGATAAGTTGATTTATCATGTCTAACTTTATCCCAAGCACTAGATAATTCAGGGTTTTTTGGACTTTGAATTTGATTTTGATCTTGATCTTGATCTTGATCTTGAATTATTTCAGGATATTTAGAACTGGCAGTATTATCTGATTCACCGTTCGATATAATTATAATAGATTCACCTAATTTCAATCCTCTTGGGTCCTGTAATCTAAAATTTGGATTTTCACTTGATTTATCAAAATAACCTGCCCAAAAATATGATTTTAAAATTGGAAATGGAGTATGTTCAACAGCTTTAACAACATTACTTTGATCACCATAATTATCTTTCAAACCTTTTAATTTTCTTTCATAAAGTGGATTTGCAACAGCTAAAGGTAAAAATGATGATAAAATAAAAGCTAGGAAAATTGGATAAGCAGGTTTAACAAGTTGACCTTTCTTCTTTAAAATAAAAGGTAAACCAGCACCTGCCACAAAACCAAATGATGATAGATTAACTGTTATTCTACTTGTACTTTCAAAAAAATTGGATATTGTCTTTCTTTCTTCTGAATTCAAAATATGTTCACTATCATAAAACTTGATTGCTACTTGTTTAGTTTCTTCAAATATTTCTTCTTCGGTTTGATATTTTCTTTGCGACATGCTTCAATTGTATTGAATGGCTTCAAATATTGGGAATTTCTAACTCAATTGAAAGGAGAAGGTATCAAAGTATCTAAAGAACTAACTGATTTGATTTGATTTGATAAAATCCGGCCGGGGTTTGCAACACTGCGCCACGTTCACGTGCCACTTGCACCGCCACGTGTTTGGAACCGATTTTAATTTTGATCAATTTAATTTAATTTTTCAGTTTTTCAAATCCTATTAAAATTCTATTTCAGAAACACATGTTTACAAAAGAAAAATGATATCACTACTTCGAAAGCAGTCAACTCAGATACCTAACCTTTTAAATCAAATAATAACTAGAAAATCATATAAAGTATTAGCAATAGAAACTTCATGTGATGATTCATGTGTTACATTATTAAATAGATTTTCAAAAGATAAAGCACCAGAAATAGTTGATGAAATGAAATTAACATTAAATTCAATTGAAGCAGGAGGTGTTGTTCCAGCGGATGCAGCAAAACATAACAGAAAATCAATTTCAATAATAGTTAATGAAATACTTAATAAAAATGGTTGGAATTCATCAACAACAAAACCTGATTTGATTTGTGCTACTAGAGGACCAGGTATGGTTGGTTCATTAGTTGGTGGCTATCAGCTAGCTGTTGGACTTTCAATTGCTTGGAAAGTCCCATTAGTCGGTGTTAATCATATGTTAGGACATTTATTAATTCCAAGATTAGAAACGAATGGTAATGAACCAAATTATCCATTTTTAAGTTTACTTGCAAGTGGTGGACATACAATGTGTGTTTTAAGTCATTCATTATTAGAACATGAAATATTAGTTAACACATTAGATATAGCAGCTGGTGATGCATTAGATAAATGTGGTAGAGAATTAGGTTTTAAAGGTAATATGATTGGTAAAGAAATGGAACAAATTTTAAGTAATAATAGAGATCAATGGAATTTACCAGTTGAAATAGATATGAAAGAACCAATGTTAAATGAATGGAATCGTAAAGATGTTTTAGCTTATTCATTTGCTTCATTTATATCACAAATTAGAAATTCAATTAAAAAATATCATAATAATGAATTACCAAATAATGATTTAAAAATTAGAATGGCTTATAAATTACAAAAAACAATTTTTCAACATATAATTAGTAAAATCAAATTAGCAATTAGATTAAAAAAACTAGATAAAGTTGAAAATTTCATTTGTTCAGGAGGTGTTGGATCAAATTTAACATTAAGAGAAATGTTAAAAGATCAATTAACTCCTTTGGGTATTAAAAATTATTATTTTCCTGAACCTAGATTATGTACTGATAATGCAACAATGATTGGATGGGCTGGTATCGAACTTTATGAAAGTGGTTTAACCACTGAGTTAGGTACTTCTGTTATTAGAAAATGGCCAATTAATGAAATTTTAGAATTAGAAGGATGGATTAAAAAAGATATATAGAAAATCTTGTAAATTCTACATAGTACTACATATGTATAAATTATTTATTTAATAAATTTAATAAAATTAATAAAATTAATATTTTAATTAAAATCTCTAAGAAAAGAATGAAAAGAGTACATATAACAAAACAAAAAAAAAAGTGGATATATAAATACAAGCAGACCAAAAATAAAAAATAAGAAAAGAATCTTTAACCTAAGAAAGATTCAGTGATTTGATAAGTATCAACTAAACCTTTCCAAGTTTCATGATCCAAATTAAAAATAATATGAGATTTAATATCAGGATTCGACACTTTCTTTCTAGTTGTTTCATTAGCTTCTTGAATAAAAGGAACACCATTGTTATCTTTACCAAATATAACTTTTTCAGAATTAATTAAAAAACTGGTATAAAATAAATTTTCAATAGTTTTACCAAAATTATTTGGATCAATGAAAAATTTATAGAAATTAATTTGTTGTGCATTTAAAACTTTTAATCTATTAAAACATCTAATTGCATTTGCTGATGTATCATCTTTTTTATCTTCACTTAATAAATCATTTGCAGTTTTTTCTTTTGCTTTTTTAGAAACACTTTTTCTTGAATCATCTTTAGCTCTAGTTCTAACAACTCTTTGTTTTCTTTGTATTTCTAAAGGACCTAATAAAAAATCACAAGTTGCAGCTCTTCTTGAACAACTATTAAATAATAAACCATTTGATAACCAATTATATTTAATTATATTACTATCATAATCATCATCATCATGTATATTATAATTATTACTTTCTGAATCTTTAAATTTATCAATAAAATTATCAACAAAATCATTAAAATTTAAATATTTTTCAGATGTACCTAATTTCAGATTACTTGTTGCAACTTTTGCTTGATAACCAATTTCTTTTAAAGTTGCAGCATCTTTTGCAACTAAATTTGCATGAATTGATCTTTTTGATAGAGCAAATAATGAATCAGCTTCAGTTAATCTTTCTGTAACTAATGATATACCATCTTCTTTAGCCAAATCACTTCTTTGTTGAACTAATTTTTTTTCTAATTTACGATATTTTGCTTGTAATTCAAATTGTTTTTTATCTGAAAATAAAGTAATATTATCTTCTCCATCTCCTCCTTCACCATCACCATCTTCATCATCATCTTCGTCATCATCATCTTCATCTGACTCATCATCATCTGAATCATCATCTTCATCATCATCATTATTATTATATTTTCTATTTTTACTTGGAAAATAATCTGTAGAAAATCCATTAGCACCATTTAAAGCTCTATCAATATCATCTTCACTAATTGCCAAGTTGATTGCCTGGGAGGGTTTAATTCTTTTTGAGTCGTTGGCTGAAATATCACCACCATCATCAGAAGGTCTTTTAGACATTGTTGTTAATAAATAAGTTGTACTATTGGATTAAAGTAAGATAAAACAGTAGTTGTGCTAACCTAACATTCGACGTGTTTTAATTCTTCGCACAAGACGCGTTCTTTTTTGAGATTTCACTCGTGTAGAGAAGGTAAATATAATTAAAGAAGAACTATACAGAGAGACAAATAAAAGAAATAGAACTAGAAATAGAAATAGATAGGGTGGTAAGTAATTAAGAATAACAGTGACAAGAAACTAGAAACACAAACCATTTGTAACAACTTTAAAAAACAAGACAGGATAATAAAAGATTTAAAAGAACAATTAGTAATATACCAAAAAATAATTATAATATAAATTAAAACAGTAAAACAAAAAGAAGGAATTTAAAACACAAAACAAAATATGATAAAATAAAATTACTTATAAAAAAATTAAAAAATTAAAAGACAAAACAAAACAAAACAAAACAAAACACAAGTGGAGTTAAATATAATATTAAAATCCAAGTCCATTACCACCACCAATAGAATTATAAAAATCATTATCAACCAAAGGATCATTTTCATGATCTTTTAAGCCTAAATTTACATTAGTCTTAGTTATCCCAATATTATTATTTGATGAATTACTCGTTTGAGCTGTAATATTTGTTGTAATTGTACCATTTGATCCATTAATTAATAAATCGTTTGAATTACTTGTTGTTGTTGTATGTGAATCATCATGTTGTGGAACAAACATATCTAAACCAATTGGTGATTCAACTTTAACTAAATCATCATTATGATGATGATTTGAATGCAGATTCAGATTATTTAATGAATTTGGTGTATTATTATTATTATTATTATTACTATCATTTATTATTGATGATTTTGGGATTATTTGTTGTTGATGCTGCAGTTGTTGTAATTGTTGATGTTGTAAAAAATGATCATCGGGGAGTGGTGAATCAGTCATAAATGCATCAACTTGATAATTATTTTGTATTATATCATTTGCTGATGGGGTATAAATTGGAGTTGGATTTAATATTTGAGGTTGAGGTGAAGGACCAGGAAATGAAGAACGTGAAGATAATGAAGTTTGATTAAATGAAACTAAATAAGAATTTAAATATTGTAAATATTCTAATGTACCAGTTAATAAATGAGGAATATTTGAACCACCTTCACCAATATAAGCACTAACAACAGATTGACCTTCAGAAAAATCATCACAAATTGACCATTGATTTGCATTTTCTTTTTGAGTTATTGGATCTCTTGGAAAATAAACAGCAAATTTTGGTGGAGAAGCTAATTCAATTTGTAATTGAGTTGAAATATTATTTTCCAAATCATCATGTGTTATAATATTATTATTATTTATTAATGAACACCGCATTATATTAACTAAAGGATAAAATATTCTAAATAAAACTTTTTCATTTTGAAAAACACCTGAAAAAAAATAATTTAATTCATGATCTCTTTTTGATAAAACAACTAATAAATCAGTTGTCATCATCAGATTATTCATTAATCTTGGAGATAAATTTTGTAAATTTTTTAATAATACTTCATTCCAATGACCTGATTTTAAACGTTGCCAATTACCAACAGAAACAGAGACACAATCTATTATACTATATCTTTCATTAATTTCAATTGGAACTTTACTTTGATCTTCTAAAGCAGATAAAGAATTTAATCTTTTTTTAACAGATAATGAAGTTGAAGAATGTCTTGAATTAATATTTAATTCATCATTAATTGATTCAATTTTTGATGAAGAAGAAATACTACTATTATGATCATCATGACGATTTTGTTGTTTTTCAATTTTTCTAGCTTTTGCTCTTCTATTTTGAAACCATATTCTAACAGATCTTTCAGACATACCAGTTTTTTCAGAAATTTGTTTTCTAATTGTTGTACTTGGATTTGAATTTTTATTAAATTCTGAAATTAATAAAGCTAATATTTCACCAGAAGCTCTTGATCTTCTTTGTTGTTGAATTGAACCATCATCATCATGATGATGATTAAAATTATGAGAAAAAGAATCATTTGAATGAGCATGTGTTAATTGATGATTTGAAGCAGAAGAACGTCTACGACGATGAGAAGATTTAGTTGAAGAAGTTGGAGAAGAAGAAGATTCACCATCTTGTAATTGTACATTTGATTCAGAATAATTATCATTATTATTATTATTATTTGAATTTGAATTTGAATTTGAATTTAAATTTGAATTTATAGGATAATGGAAATTAAAATTTGATATATTATTAGTGTTATTAAATGAAGCTAAATCATTTTCATCTAAACCTTGTAATTGTTGATGGTGGGATGAGTCGTATATTAAATCGTTTGTATAATTATTATAACCTGAAGATAAATCAGGAGTGGTAATAAAGTTCTCCGATGAATGGTTTTGACTCATATTTGATTTGAATTAATATAAAAATTAAAAATTAAAAATAAAAGTAGACTAGCTACAGTATGATGTAGTTAATAAAAAGAATTGGGGGAGAGTTGTTGTGAAATAGAATTGAATTATATTATTAAAGGAGCTAGAGATGATGGAGAAAGAAGAGAGAGAGAAATGCTTAAGCAGGGCAATAGCAATAGATAGAATGGATGGGATGGTAAGTAGAGAAGCAGAGAGACCCAGTTGTTGAAGGAAGAGCAGAGGTTTGGATGGGGGACTTGAATTGGAATTAATGGATTCAAAGTTGGTTTTTGGTTTTGTCTTAATTGTTGTTAGAGAAGAATCGAAAGCCTTGGAGCGGGCGGGGCGCGGGAGGCGCGGGGGCGTGCGCGGGCCAACGACGTGGCTGGTGCTGGGGCGACAGCGGGCGGGATGGCGGCGGTGGGGCGGATGGGATTAGTACACAGAGACACAGTGCCGCAGCGGCGCAAGGGCGCAAGGGCCTAGACCTTGAAGCAGCCGCCGCAGAAGACACAAGCAGCAAAATCACAAACACCTGCTACTTCTCCTAGTCGACTTCCTTCTTGAACCACTCGAGTGCCACAGCTGGAGCATATCTTCACTTTACTATCCAGCAGTGGTGTTAGACTATTACCGCACAATTTCCATTCATGTTCTTCATTTGATTTAATACTTTCCATGTTTTTATCTTTTGTAATCTTATCAATTGTAAAACTCTCACTGTATCCTTCAAAATCTGGTATTTCAAATTTTATTTCTTTTAATTCTTTTATATCTTTTGGTAATTCTTCATCAATTAATTCTAAATATTTTATATATGTTAATTGATCATAATTTGTTTTAATTTCAATTTTATTTAATTTAATTAATTCAATTATAATCTTAGCTAAAAATTTTAATATAATTAAATTTTTATTTTTATTTTTATTATTATTATTAATAACATTATATTTTCTAATATCTTGAATTTCCTTCCTTGAAATTAATTGATTTTCAATATTCCATCTAGCATCTTTATTTTCATTAATAATTGGTTCAATTTTAATTTCAATATCCATTATTTCATCTTCATCATTATTAATAATATTTGGATAAAATATTTCATTTAATTTCAAATTTTGTATAACTAAATCAGGATTCATTTCATTTAATTTATTTATTTCATTTAATTCATTTAATTCATTCAAATCTTTATGAATTGGTACAATACTAATAAATACTTCATCTTCATGTAATTTAGGTATTCTTGTATCTAAATACATTAAATTATTTTCATATGTTGAATATAATATACCAAAATATAATCCACTTGGATCAATACAAATTGAATTAATTCGAAAATTATTAATTCTATTAATTTCATTAAATTTATTAATCATTGGTAATCCAATTGTTGTAATTTTTTTATTATATTCATAACTTTTAATACTAATTAATGAATTATTTTTAATATTTAATTTATATTGTAATAAATCTTTATATGAATTACTTATAATAATCCCAATTGTTTCTTCTTGAACTTCATTATATGATACAATTGATGTAAATGAAATTAATGATGGTAATTTTGTTATAATTGATTTAATTTCATTATCATTTTTATCATTTTTATTTAATATTATACATGTTAATTTACCTGTTGTTAAAATTGATAAACAAATTGATCCATTTTTTGTTATAAAATCACTAAATTCAAAATTACTTATAATACCATCTTCTTTATTCTTTAATTCTAATAAAATTTTTTCAAATTTATTATCAATTTCTAAAATTTCATTTTTAATATTATATAAAAGTTTTTTTAAAATAATTCTTTTTTTTGTTGTAATTAATGAAATAAATGAAATTAAATATCCATTTTCTAAATCTTTAATCCATTTGGAAATCTTACTATTACATATATATTCATCTTCATCATTCATTTTTAATTCATTAATTTCAATTTCTAATATTTTTTCAATTGATTTATTTAAATTATTAAATTTATAAATATAATTTTTAAAATGTTCAGTAAAACAAATAAACATTGAACCAATATCAATATTAACACCAATATCAATATCAATATCAATATTGTTTAACCAATTTAAACTATGAATTCTTAATTGTTTAATAATTTCATTTGATTTTAACATATTATTATTAATTTTATTATTTTTTTTAATTTCATCATTAATATTAATTAATTGAATTAATTCACCATCTGTATTATTCTTATTACTAAAACCAAATATTAACCCATTCAATGATTCAGTAACAGTTGAAACTAAACATCTACCAGTTAAAACATCACTTTTCTTATTTGAATTATTTAATTGAATTAAACTACAATGAGAAGCTGTTAAATTTGTAAGTAAATCTTTATTTAATTGACCTAATCTAACAATCTCATCATCAACTAAATAAGTATTCAATGAATTAATTATTTGATCAGTTGAATTCGTAACTTTCATTATATTAAATAAATCTGATAATTGATTGATTTTTTGATTATTGTTTAAATCTTTTTTTGGATTTAAAATTGTTAAATCTTCTCTTGAATAAATTAAAATTAATCCATCTTCATTCCAAGAAATACTATCTGCTGTATGAGATGGAAAAATCCTTGGGATTGAAATATCTTCTAACATAATTGAAACTTTGAATTGATTGTTGTAAACTTAATTCTACTAATAAAAAAAGAGCAGATGTTTAACTTATATCAACTTTCTTTACGCGTAAGTTTGTACAAAGTTCCTAATTGGGAAGTTTTCACTTTTCACAACTACTGAATTAAATAATCATGTTCATAGGAATAACAGGTAGCTTATACTCAGGTATATCCGATATAGCAAGTTATCTGATAAATCAACATGATTTCAAACTATTAGCTTTAGAAACAGGTTATTATGAATTATCAAATAATTTACAAAATTTAAAATTGGTTGATTCATTAAATGATGGTAATGATAATTTACCAGTTTTTAAAATTTTTAAAACAAATGAATCATTAGTTGATTATGCTACAAAAAATTGGTTAGAAAATTTTATAATTGTTTCAATTAAAGATTTAAAATTATTAGATTTATTAATTAAAAGACCTTTTTTTTTATTAGTTTCAATTGATTCATCAATTAAAACAAGATTTAATAGATGTAAATTAATTCAAAATGAAATAACTTTAGAAAATTTTATAGATCAAAGTGAAATTTTAAAATATGCAAATAATGGTGAATTTTTTAAAATTATGGATAATTCAAAATTAAAAATTTTAAATGAAACAAAATCATCAATTGAATTAATTAAAAGTTTAAAAAATTTAAATTTATTAGATAATGAAAGATTAAGACCAACTTGGGACTCATATTTTATGTCATTAGCTAATTTAGCTGCTTTAAGATCAAATTGTATGAAAAGAAGAGTTGGTTGTGTTTTAGTTAAAACAAATAGAGTTGTTTCAACTGGTTATAATGGTACTCCAAGAAATACAAAAAATTGTAATCAAGGTGGTTGTCCAAGATGTAATTCTGGTGATTCTTCAGGGGTTGGATTATCAACTTGTTTATGTTTACATGCTGAAGAAAATGCTTTATTAGAAGCTGGTAGAGATAGAATTGGTTTAGATGCTATATTATATTGTAATACTTGCCCTTGTTTAACTTGTACTATTAAAATTGTTCAAAGTGGTATTAAAGAAGTTGTTTATTCACAAAGTTATTCAATGGATGAATTAAGTTCTAAAGTTTTTAAAGAAGCTGGTATCACTTTAAGACAATTTATACCTTCAAAACATGGTGTTATTGTATTGGAATAATTAAAAGTATTAAAATTAGATAGATAAATAGATAAATACACAAAAAAAAATATACACATATTATTAATTAAGTAAGACCTCTTCTTTCTTTGACTTAACTTTCTCTTTTTCTTCTGTTGTAGATTCAGAAATAACATTCGGAGTCTTTAATTTGTTAAATCTAGCCAGTAAATCATTGTCTGATTTTTCAAGTTCAGGTTTCTTATTAACTTCTTGTTCCTTTTCTTCAACTGGTTTCTTACTAACTTCTTGTTCCTCTTCTTTAGCCGGTTTAGAAACAACATTTTCATTTTCTTTCTTCTTCTTCTTCTTTTCTTCTTCTTCAATTCTCATTTGCTCTAATTCTTCATCCAATTCTTCATTATCATCAATAGCTAATCCACCTAATTGTTCAGTAACATCATTAACTTGTTCAACTTCAGTATTCAAATCATCAATTAAATCATCAACTCTATCAAAATTGACATTATTATTAAGTGTTTTCAAAATCTTGGAATTACTTTCAAGTATATTAACAGTTAATAAATTATTATTAGTTTCTTGAATTTTGGATTGAATTGTAAACAATTTATCTAAACCATTTTGTGAAACTAATAATTGTTTTTCTAACACTTTTTTATTCTTTAATCTTAATTTAGCTTCACTATTATTTTTATTTTTAATGGATAATTTGATTAATTGAGTTAATTCATGAATTTTATTTGATGTTTCATTACATTTAGTAGTTAATAAATAAATTGAATAATTCAAATCAGCTATTGATTTTTGTGATTCATAATCTATTTGGGCACTTTCTTTTGATGGGATATGGATAACTCCATCAGTTTCGTTAAACTCGATCAAATTTGATAATTTTGATAAATATAATAAAGAGCATTGAAAATCAAATTCATTAAATTTTTGATTTTCTTCTTCATTTATTAAAATAAACAAATGTTTTGAAAGAATTGGGCTATCTGAAGATTTATCTTTAATTAATTTCAATAAATGATTACTAGTATTAATTAATTGTTCATAGTGAATAAATTTTTCATTATTTATTAAATTTCCATCATTTGTATTAGTTTTAAAATTATTAACGATAACCTTATTGGAACTAGTACCAAATATTTTCTTAAATATGGATGAAAAAATACCAGGATTAGTTGAATTAATAAATGAAGAATAAGGAACTAAATCATGATCAATATTTATCATTTCATTGAAAACTTTATCTAAACCTTTTGGAATATAAGTAAAAGCACCAGTTCTTAATGTTAACTTATTGACTATATTATCAGTATTAATTGCAAATTTCTCTTCATTATCCAATAAATCAGGATGATTAATTAAAATATCATTAATAAATGTTTTCCAAGTTGATATATTTGCTTCATAACCTTCTGGATTTGAATCTTGCAAGTGTTTAAAGTCGGAGAAAAGAGAATCTAATCTTGATTCTTTGAAATTTGGGTTCTTTAGCAGTAATTCTTGTATCGATGACATCTTCCAACTGATTAATGAGCCAAACTTCCAAAGTCTGTTGTTTTTGCCTTTGATAGATAGAAAAAAAATGAACCTCCTAAAACAAGATCAAAACGCGCTGTTTACTTTTCATTTTTATAGTGGCAAATCAATTGATTTATCACTTGTTTTTTGCTGATTTGTCACATTTTACCACTAGGATCAATGTCATTTGTATCAAATATATCAGATCCAACTCTAGTCAAAGTACTAATTCATTTGAATGAACTTATAAACTCATCAGATGACCCAAATCAAAGACTTATTCAACAAGCTGAATTAAAACTTAAAAATGATTCTTCTTTATATTCAATTGAAAATAAAAATAATATAGTTCAAACTTTTTTCCCTAAAATTTTAGAAGTTATTAGATCAGATAATTCAACTAAAGATGCTAAAGATTCCTCAATTAATTTATTAGATTCAATTTTAATTCATTTCTCATTTGATGAAATTTTGAATTTCTTCAATTTAGATCAATTATTAGAAGCTTTAACTAAAGGTAATGACGAATTGAAAGTATTAGCCATCAAGGTCATCTCAAATGCTAGTCCTGTTGATTTAATTGCTAATACTCCTATCTTATTAACTTTATTCCAATTATTAAATGATTCTGAAACATCTGTTAAATTAGTTAGTAATATTGAAAATTGTATAGTTCAACTATCAATTGGTGGTGAATTAATTAGAAGAAGAATTCAATCAAATGAAATTTTCAAACAAATGACTGAATTAAGATATAATCCAAAAGTTAGCTCTAGATTATTTGATTTATTGGTTGAATTATTACAAGTTATACCTGATTTACCTACTGAATTATATTTAATCCCATTAAAAGAATTCGAAGATTCTGATGATTTATTATTAGATTCTTTGATTATTTCCTACTACACAAAATTGATTGAATCTATTTCATTAAAAGAAAATTTAATTTTATTATTTGAAAATAAATTAGATGAACAGATTGATTATATTACTAGAGTTTATTTGGATGATTCATTTAAAATTGAATTAAAAATGTTTTTTAATATTGAATCAGTTATATTTTTAACCAAGTTAAGTCATTTTCTTCCAAATAAATTTGAAAAAATCAATGAAAAATATAATATAATTGATTATTCAATTAACAATTATAAATCAAATGAAAGTTCATTGTTTTTATTATCAAATATAAACTCAAAATTTCTAATTAATAAATCAAATTTTATAAAAAATTTATCTTTCAATTCAAAAACTTTACCAATTTTAGTTAATTTAATACATAATAAACAAATATTTATAGAACAATTATTATTAAATTCAAATGATTTATTAAATTTAACAACTGATAATTTTTTAAATGTTTTAGTTGCTTTAACTTCTGAAAAATATGGTATTATTAAACTAATTAATAATTGGCCTGAAGCTTTAAACAGATTATTAGATGATATTAAAAATGTTAAAAATAATGAAATATATGAAATTAAAATTAGAGTACTTGAAAACTTATTAAATTATCAAGATGAATTAGGTATTTGGTTAAATAAAATTACAAATGACTACTCTTTAATGAAAAATGGTAGAACTATAGCACCATCTGTTGATGTTATGGATTCAAGTGCTTGATTGAATGAATTGTATAGCTCTTTTTTCTTTTTTCTACTTTTGTATAGATTTAATACGTAAAACATATATGATAAATAAAGATATATTAAAAATAACTAAATATACAACAGGTTATTCACTATACAATTATATGTTATAAAATAAACTACAAATATAATGAACCAGCACCAACGATATCTCTATGAACTAATTCAACAGCTTTCTCCATCTTTTGTTCTAAAGCTTTATTACCTATCGTTTTAGAAGCATCAATCATTTGTTTTAACATTTCTTCTAATCTTCTAAATGTTCTAATTAATGAACCTTCATAAACATCAGTCATTTTACAAATTTGTGTGAATGTGGCTCCTTTACACCAAGCAAAAACAACTTCCATTAATTCAGATCTAAATGATTCAACATAATCTTTTTCAACAATTTCAATCTTACATTGTTTTGAAATCTTTGCGATATGAGCAGCCATATCTCTTAATGATTTTAATGGTGCAGCTAATTCAGCCTTTAATCTTGGACTTTCTTTAGATCTTTCTTGGAAAACAAAACATGAAAGTAATGAAGCACATTGTTCTGGTGTTAAATCAGTAAATGTACCATTAAAAATCAATTCAGTTATTAATAATTCATCTCCAGTACTAATATCACATGCAACTCTACCTTTTAATTCAACAACATCATTTTCAGTAATAAAACCTAATCTTTTTAAAACTCTTTGTCTATGCTTTAAATCATCTAATTGAATAACTGATTGAACTTCAGCAATTTTTAGTTGTGTGTTTTTGATATTATTTTCTAATGCAATTTTTTTAGAATATTCTTCATACAGATCTTTTAATCTTGGTGATTGAGCTAATGAATTTGAATATAATTTAGATTCTAAAATTTCAATTTTTCTTAGTAACATTTTGAATGGTTCATCTTCAATATGCATTTTTTCTATTGGATCTAAAAGTGGAACCCCATCAGGGAATCTCTTAACGATTTCTTTTAATGCCTTATTTAGTGTTTTTCTAGTTTGTTTATTATTAATATCCTTAGGTAAAATAGATCTACAACTACTAATACCTTTAATTGAATTTAATGTAATTGGAATGACTTCATTTCTTGTATCTTCACCCTTTTTAGCAGGTCTAATACCTTCAGCTAATCTTGGATTCATTGGTTTGATTAAATTGACAGGTGAATCAACATACATTGTATTAACAAAAACTTGAATAATATATGATTCATGATCACTATATTTTTCAGATGGATTTCTTCTATTTGTTCTTTTTGAAAAATTTATAACAATACCCCAACCATAATCAAATTCACCAATCTTAACTTTAATTAATCTACCACCTTTCAAATGTGGTAAAATGTTACCAGGGTGTGAAATAACTTGAGAAAAATCATCATTATATTGATCTAATTGTTTTCTAATATCATAATATTCTTTAATGTTTTCTAAATCTTCAACTTCGACATTATCAACTTCTTCTTTCATTTCGACAATTTTCTTTTCTAAAGCTGGAACAGCAATTGAATTTTGGAATTGATAGAATGAACTTTCTAACATAAATTGTGGTGAAATACCTTCAACTCTCATTAAATTTAAAATCATATTATAACCCAAATGGAAAGCAGAATCTAGTCTATCCGCAACACCTTTAACCATACCTTTAGCAACTTGAGGTTCCATTTTTTCATCAATCATCATAATAACAATACCACGATCATCTAAACCTCTACGACCAGCTCTACCAGACATTTGAATATATTCACCACCGGAAACCCAACGGAATCCAACACCATCCCATTTTCTAACTGACGTAAAAACAACTGTTTTAGCAGGCATATTTAAACCAATTGAGAACGTTTCAGTTGCAAATAAAACTTTTAAAAAACCTTCTTGAAATAAAATTTCAATAATTTCTTTTAAAATTGGAAGTAAACCAGAATGGTGAATACCAATACCTCTTCTTAATAATGGTAAAATGTTTTTAATTTGTGGTAATTCTTTATCATCATCGGATAAAATACTAATAGCATTGTTAAAAATTTTAGTTAACATTTCCCTTTCTTCGTCTGTATTAAAATCTAATTTAGACATTTTTAGAGCTAATGATTCACAATCTCTTTTTGAAAATGAAAAAACAATAACTGGGTTATATTTTTTAACCCAAATCATCTTCACAATTTTATAAATATCAGATTTACCATCTTTGACACCACCGTTCCAGGATTTACCTTTCTTAGAGTCAACAGAATTTGGATCATCACCCATTTTATTTGAAATTGAAGCCATAGCTTTTTGAAAATTTTCTTCTCTAAAAGTTCCTTTTTCATCAACAACTAAATGAATACCATCACCTGCTGCAGGAAAAAGATAATGTTGTAATGGAGTTGGTCTAAAATCAGTATAAACAATATGACATGGTTGATTATGAATTTTACAAATCCATTCAGCAAATTCCATAGCATTTGGGATAGTAGCAGATAAGAAAACATAATGAACCTTATCAGGTAATAAAATAATAGTTTCTTCCCAAACGACACCTCTATTTTTATCTCTCATATAATGAACTTCATCAAAAATAACCCATGCAACTTCTCTCATGATTTCTGAACCTCTATATAACATTGATCTTAAAATTTCAGTAGTCATGACTAAACAACCTGCATCAGGATTAATAGTAACATCACCTGTCATTAAACCAACATCGCCAAATTCTGCTTGTAATTCTCTATACTTTTGATTACTTAAAGCTTTAATTGGAGAAGTGTAAATAACCCTTTGTTTATCTCTTAAAGATTGAGCAATTGCATATTCAGCAACAACAGTTTTACCAGCAGAGGTATGAGCAGAAACTAAAACTGATTCCTGTCTATCAATACATGAAATAGAAGTATCTTGAAAAGGATCTAAAGTAAAAGGATAAGTTCTAGCTTGAGTTGTACGTTTATGTTGACCAATTGGAACATAATTATAATTAGGAGGAACAGCAACTTGATGTCTGACTTGATGTTTAATTTGTAATTTACCACTTTCAGGTTCATCGTTAATATCTTTTTTAGGGGTTGGCATTAAACCACTTGATGCTTTAACTTCCCTTGAAGCTTCAATTTCTAAATCATCGGCAACAATTGGCTTGATTTTTTCATTTGATTTCAAATGTTTATTATCTATAAGTCTCTTTTCATAATTTCTAGACTTTTTATCTTTATGTTGTTCTTTCTTCTCTTCTTGAACTTTAGATTCATGATCATCATCTCTTGATCTTTTATTATTTTCATCAGAATGGGGTTTAGTATTTCCATTCTCTTGAATTAAGTTTTCTTTTTCTAACGTAGAAACGTCAGCAGGAGCTTCATTAAAAACTCCAAATAAGTCATCCATTGCTAATAATTTAATTAACTTAGATGAACAATACCTTTTTTGAAATGTGAACTACAAATGAAAAGAGAATTGGTTTTTATACATTGTTAAATTTTAATTATAAATTAAAAATTCAAATTCACACAAATTTTTTTTGTGCGGCTCAAACTCGTACTGATTCTACAGAAAGTAACTGAATGAAGTGTGTGTTCAGAAAGCAAGTAATTGATTCAATTTACTATGGAAAAGACATATATGTATATAGTTAAATGTATAAGCTAGGCAGGAGGAATAACACCATAAAGAAATAGAAATAAAATTAAATTTTAAGTGCATGTGTTGAAAAATCAAAGAAAAGAAAGAAAGAAAGAAGCCTTTAATACCCTTTATTATAGAAATATTTTTGTTTTCAAAAAAAATTATAAATTATATTTTTAAACACTTTATATCAACAAGATAGATGAGAAATTAATAAAAAAATAAAATAAATGGAGTAATAAGAAAAAAAAGATAATAGTAATAATGATAAAATGATATAGTAAACTAAGAATAAAGGAGGAATGAAGTGATGAGAAGGGGGCAAAAGGAAAAAAAAATCATTATAAGAGGCCTAATTATACAAGAAATAAAAGTAAAACAAAATAAAATAAAATAAAAAGTTAAAATTCAAAAGAGTATATGAATAAGAATATGAATATGAATAAACAACTTATAATATAAATAATAAAAATATAATTAATTTAAAAAGAACAAAGCAAAAGTTAGGTGAAAAAGCAAAGTAAAAAAAAATTAAAATAAAATCAAAAATCAAAAAAATGAGATATAAAAAATCAAAAAGAGATATAAAAAAGTCAACTAAATTTTTTGATACATTAAAATATAAGCACTTTTGCTATTATTCTGTGGATTACCACCATTTATACCATTCTCTATAACTTCATCACTGGAGATCTTACTTATTTGAGTATCATCAATTCTAATCCAGTTGTGATCAGGAGGAGAACAAACATCGACGGTATAATGACCACCACCAGTTGATCTACCATGATGATAAACAACACCAACTAATTTATATTTAGGAATTTGTTGTATAGAATTTGATAAACAAGATGACGGAAGTGTTAAATTATGTTCATATTTAATTGGTTTATGAATTTTTTCAATACGTCCTTCAAAAGTCGTTTTTGGTTTTTGTTTTAATAATTGTTGTTGTCTTTGGAATTCTTGTTGTTGTAATTCTTTATTTTTCTTTTTGGTTTTATTTGATGAGACAATTTCATATGAATCATTATCTTCTGTGGTTTCTTCTGTTGTAACAAATGAAAATCTCTTTAAATGAATTATTAAAATTTCAGGTAATTTATCAATAAAATTTTGTTTTTTAGCAACAGTATTACCATAAGAAATTTCTTCAACTTCAGCTAATTTACTAAAGGCGCTAACTAAATCAACAGTACCGGCATCACTAATATCTAACTGAACATGCATAAAAGGATCTAAAGTAATTGAAGATTTTTTAGTATTTGGAGTTTGTAAAACAGATCTAAATTGACCACCAAATAATTGAACAATTGGAGATGGTTTGATTTCAAATGTTCTTTTGACAGCAACTTTTCTATTCATACCAACTTCTTGCCAACCTTCATCGTCATTACTTTTACCATTACCATTTGCTGCTTCTTTATCTTTAATTAAGTCAACGCCCATTTGAACTCTTCTTTTAGTATCTTTATCTGTTATTATACTCAAAACTTTTTGTATTTCATCTGTTGGTAATTTAGCTATACTTTCAACACATTCTTCATGGATACCATCTAATAAATGACCTAAAAACTCTTCAGAATCTTCTTGTGTACCCCATTTTAAATGACGGAATCTAGGTAATTGAGAAATGGCATTATAGAAAGCTAATGGATTTATGACATCAGATTTTTTACCATTTTCAATAGTATTATTATTTGTTGTTGTAATTGTTGAAGTTGTTGTTGTTGGTTTTTTAAATGATTCTAGTAATGTAAGACAAGCATCAATCATTGGAGTTTGTGAAGTTGAAGCATCTAAAGAAGCCAATGTACCATGTTGCACTATATTTAAGATTTGAGTAAATGGTTCACAAACAAATAATAATTGTAAGACTGAATTCATATAACAAATACTACCTGCATTTAATAAACCGTGTGGAATTATTGAGTCAGTTTTAGCTATCACTTTTGGTGGATAATTTTGATCATACATCATTCTTATTAATAAAGTACCTAATGGTTTTAATGTGTTATCTAATGGAATTGTTGAGGATAAATTTGAAGATGATGATGATGATGACTTTTTAGCAGAACCATTTGTTAAAGGGGCGGAAGATGAAGAGATATTATTTGAATTTGGTTTAGAAATTGTGCTTTGGACAACTGCGTTCCAAGCCATCTTAGGAGTAGGTGTTGTTGTTGTTGTAGTAATAGTAGTAGTAGTAGGTTTTGATAGATCTGGGGTGGAAGGAGTTGGATTTACTTCTTTAACATTAGATGTTGATTTTGTTGTTATAGTTTCAGATTGTTTTTTAACAGGGGAAGATTTTGTAGTTGTTGGAGAACCTGTTTTTGAAGTCGACGTTGTAACTGTTGTTGTTGGCTTTATAGGAAGTTTTTGTGTAACTGTGTCTTTTTTGATATTATTTTCCTTTTCTGAAACATTGTTCTCTATTGGCTTCTTAACTTCTTTTTGCTGTGATGGCGATGATGATGATGATGATGTTGTTGTTGTTGTTGCTGTTGTTTGGTTTTTCTGTCCATTAGATAGTTGATGTTGTTTAGAATGTTGTATATTGTTTTCTTTATGTTGTTGATCTTCCTTCTTGGGAGGAGGTGGAAGTAATTCTTCTGTGATTATTTCTTTGATAAAAGTTTCTTTTGATCCATTTGCTAAAGCAATTGAGTCTTTTAAATGTTTTCCAATATCATAAGTAAAAGATGGTAATTTGAAAATTGATAATGAATTTTTATGAATAAATTCTTCATCGCCTTTTGGATACTCGGAATTTGTTGATAACCTTTTATTTCTTAAAGCTTTTTTTCTGTATAATGTGAATTCTGATTCATTAGTACCAAAATACAGAGGTAAAGGTAAATTCACTATTGATTTCTTTTTTGAATTATATGATATTGAATAAGAATTATTTCTTACTAAATTATCTTGAAATTTTTCTGTATCATTTAATGAAAGTGTTGGGTTTAATTTAGGATTTTTAAAATTGATCTGTTTGTAATGTGATATAGGTTCAGACATGATGAATTGTGTGATTGTGTAAGTTAGATAATGATTTAAAATGTGTGAACATATAAAATTAATAAAAGGAGATTAAAAAAGGTATCAAAGGGGGGAAGAAAGTGAGAAGAAGGATAGGAAAGAAGTATATGAAATTACTTTTTTTTTTTTGGAAAATTAATGTTTTGTTTAAGATGCTATAACAATTAAAAAAAAACAAAAGAATAGAAAGGAAATGAATGCAAATAATTAAGATAAATTTTCAATCTCTTATTTTATATGTATAAGAATTAAAAAACAAGTGGAAGTATTTTTTGGTTTAAGAGGGAAAAAGTGGATAAGAATGCAGAGTGACGCTTTATTTCTTTTGAAAAAGAGGAGAATGCTATATATATGAGATCAATAGGAATAAACCTTGGATCAGTGGTTGGTTGAAGGGAAAGGTTCAAGTTGAATTGAATTTCCAGAATAGTTGCCACTTATGAAAGTTTTCATTTTTCAATTTCTTTTCGAATTTCGACGAGCGTATTTTTTAACGGGGAGGACACGACCTTTTGCTTACTTAGCAGTTAGGAGTACACAGAATTACACAGGTTGACCCAATCAGAAGAGGAGGAGATCTGTTGTTGAGAGACATAGTTGTGGAGGAGGGTCTTGTTTGTAAGGTAGAGAGTTATGGCTAACAGGTGGGCACAGTTGAAGGTCTTGCAAGACTGGTTGCTCGTTTTTAACTTCAATATTTCACAACTGGTTAAGCATTCACAATATCCATTTTCAAGCTCAATCCCATCTTTATCTTCATAATTATCGATTATTTTAATATCTTCTCCTTCACTAACACAAATCTTGTTGGAATTACCTAATGAATATATCCTAAGTTTCTTTGATTCTAATAATGTTAAAGCATCATTTAATAATGATTTATTATTACCACCATTACCATTTAAATTAGTTGTTTCATCTTCAGTTGTTTCATTAGTAATTGAACGAATTAACGAATTTAAAACCATTGCTTTTTCAGTATTCAATTGTGGAACATTATTTTCAAAAATTGATGTAAATAAATTAGATAAAAGTGAATTAATTAAATCTTGTTGTGAAAAATTAATTTCAAAAGATGGTGATTGATTATCTGAACTCATTGAAGTATCATTTCCATAAAGAATGAATAGCTTGTAGATATTCAAAAAGAGAGTGATAGATCATATGGTGTCTTAGATACTAACTTAAATTAACGTGCTTGACGTACATTTTGAGTTTTGCACGCACATCTGTAGACTAGGGCCTCAGAAATTAAAGTACATCTAGCTAGGTCTCAGAAATTAAAGTACATATAATGTATTAATCAATAAGCTGTTTTTCTAATAATATTTTTTTTCATTTATAGAATTAATACAATTAAAATTGTATATATGAAATGTAATTAATAAAAAGAAAGTATTAATTAAACTGGATCTATGCACCCTAAATATTCAACAATTTATTTCTAAACATTTAATTAGAAAAAAATTAAAATTGGTGTAAATCTTGAAAATAATGTTATACAGTGATTGAAGATATTTTGCTTATATCTAAAGTGTGGGTAATCAATATAAAATTGAATCATTAAATTATAAGTAATTCAGAGAATTATAGTAATGCTTTTTTCATATTGATATCTCAAATTGCCTAGTCCGAATCCCGAAGACCGATGAATAAATTCAAAAAAAAAAAGTTCAATATTAATTTAAATCTTAAATTGAGGTCAATTAAGACCGTTAAGTCTGTTAAGCTAGTAATTAAAGGGTGTATGTCTTTCAGGGCTCTCCGGATCCTCTTTATATAACATGGTTTTAATTTTTTAGTATCTCTTCAATTAATTACTACTGCAAATAACATATATCATCACTATTTTATGATTATCAATCATGATTTATTCACGGTTGAAAATGATTTTCCTAATTTTCTTTTTTAAGATATATATCATATATGTATATGCACATGTAATTGAATAGAAAAGAAAAACTATATATATATATATAGGTAAATAAATATAGTACATGTACTTATAATTAATAATTATTTCTTTCAAGTATAATTTCGAATTCTTGCGATCGATCTAGCTAGCTACAATTTGGAATATGATAAATTACAAGAATTATAAATTAAAGAGACTTAATTGTCACTCGTCACTTCTTTTGACTATATATTAACTATATATTAACCATTATTAAGATTAATATTAAATTCGATTAAAAAATCAATTAATTATCTACGCTATTTAAACAAAAAATAACTATATTCTACACCTAGGTTTAAAACCTTCTTAACTTTTTTAAACATAATTAAAACAATATTTTACTCTTTTATTTGAATTTAAATTCCTTAATTTTTAAATTTTTACTTTCTTATATTTTATTTAATCATTTTTCCATTTTTCTTTTCTCTTTTTCTTTGAGATTGATTTATAATTACATATACTTTTCTATTAATATGTTTTAAGCGTATACGTGAAAAAAAAAAAATTACTGATGAATTAATCACTGATACCAATAGTTAAGCTCCATATAGTTAAGAAACCAATGATCACAAGACTTTTCAGGGAACAAAATACATGTAGTTTTCAGAATTGTTTAAGCTATAGCGTTAATTTGTACTTATACCATTTATATTAATATTAATATCATCACTCCACGTGATTACATACATCAATAGTCACGTGTGGTGCTATCATTAATTAACAATTGCAGTTACTGTTAAATGCATGTAATCCGGGAATCCGAGATCACTCTTATTAATTAGAATTAGGAAGTCTCTCACTGGTGGAATTTTCTTGAAAAAAATAAAGTTATCTAAAATTATTTACGGGCCGGCCGGACTTGATTAATTGATCGATTGATTAATTATACAGTTTATATATACTCAAAAATTCAAAATTCAAACTTCAATTTTAACGTATAATTAAGCTATAGCTATAGTATACGTATATTACGGTATATATACAATTATTAATTTATAATTATAACTAGAAAACACTATATATATATACATACATGTATGTAAATTAAGCGACTAGCTGTTGGTCTATAGCTGTCTGTAATTAGGAAATTTTAAGATCGAAGTACGTCGCAAAAATTATAACCAAAACTTTAACAAATATATATACAAAAACAAAAACACATAAATTTTTGGAGGGCAAAAGCACTATATAGCTCTCTCTGCATGATGTATGTACGGAACTAATAGTTAATTTATGAAATAAATATAAAATTAAAATTAAAATTAAAATATAATAACCACATAACTATATTAAACCAGTAAAGGAGATATAACGAAAAAAACAATCAAGTCAAAAGATTATTTTTAACAAAAATGCATATGAATAAAAAAATAAGCTACAAAATTAAAGATAAGAAATAATTGGACAACATTATAAAACTTATAATAAGTAAGCAGCAACACCAGCAACAGCAGCTAAACCGGCAACACCAGCTTTAGCACCAGCACCTGAAGCAGTAGATAAAGCTGGAACTGATGAAGTGGCTTCAGAACCAGAAGAAGATGGTGGACAAGTTGTAACAGTTTCAGTTGTGATGGTTGAAACGATAGTACATGGACAATCAGTGATAGTTAAGGTAGTAGCACCAGTAACAGTGATGGTTTCACCATTTGTAGTAATGGTAGTAGCACCTGGACAGTAAGTGGTGAAAGCAGTAACAACTTCTTCAACAGTAGTTTCGTAAGTAATGGTAGAAACGGTACCGTTAGTGTAACCAGCTAAAGCAGAACCAGCTAAGGCTAAAGTAGATAATAATTTGAATTGCATTGTAGAAAGTTGAATTAGAGTATAAGCGAAAGACTGTAAGTTAGTGAAGAAAGAGGAAACAAGAAGAAACACAATTGAATTAAAATTTGTAAAAAGTGGGAAATTTGATTCCTTAAATAATCGAAATTTTTACAGGAATGATCTTCTACTTTCACTCAGTTAAACTTCCGATTACGTAAGAGTCGCTACCACCTGGGAGATCCGGCCGTAAAAAAAGTAAACAGTGAGTTGAGTTGCTAATTTTAGCCCCGCATGGCCCGCATCTATGTTTGCTTTTCGCGGCATATATATGGACGAGAAAACCGGACAGCTATATATATATATAGGGATCGATTTGTGTATATCACAGTACGATCGAATTATATATAATAATGTGATTCAATATTCCTTTTCTTATATTTATATATATAAGTTCTTAATATAACAGACTTAACTATATACATATATGATGAGCGCTTGTAACAATGCTGAAAACTATATATATTATAATTAAACATTTCCAGTGTCATATACAGACTCACACTGATATCGATCGACTCACACTATAGCTGTCACACTGAGTCACACACACAAATTTCCAGAGCTATATAGATAGCTATAAATATATAGTCGAGAAAACCGGACAGTGAGTTTATTTTATTTTTTGATACGCGCGCGCGCGTGTGCATGAGTTTATGGATAGAGAATCTCAGTTTCCCCTTTTGAAAACAGCCTGCCCGAATTTCTTGGGAACTTTCTCAATTGGGAAGCAGTTGCAACAATTTTGGTGCATGAAAACTTAAAATTAAGAAATTAAGAGTGAAAAGTTTTTTTGCCTGCCTGACCGCGATATATATACATGCATGTACATGTATATATAATCAATCAATCTGAAAGTATACGTATATATTATACTCATGAGTCACGAGTCACGCTGTAAATTTGTGTTTAGCCATAGTTAAGAAACTAATGATGATCACAAGGCTTTTCAGGGAACGCAATAGTTTTCAGGATTGTTGTCATATAGCTATATATATTTAATTAATTTAATTTTATTCCGGATTTTTTAACAATTAAGTTCCACAAACAACAATTAAAATAATATATATGGTTCAGTGGTTCGTTCAGTGGTCAATCAACTTTTCCGGGTTAATTTCCAACCCAACCCATGGTTATATCCCTAAACTACCTATATACTACGTATACACGTACTACAATATTAACCAAATTAATTTAATTATATGTATATGATAACAGTATATACATGTATATATAGTCAGGGGAGGCATATACATGTATATATCTATTAAATTTATTAATGAATTAAGTGTATTTAATTGTAATTCTAACCATATAAAAAATGAAATGAAAAAAAAAAAAAATATATATAGTCGAAATCATGCACTATAGGAGTTGGTCGTCAATATCGAAAATGGCTGTTGATTAGGAGAAGTGGTCGTCTATTTAATGATGTTGGTCGCACTGTTCACGTGACCATATACATACTTATGATCACGTGCCTCCCCTCGTCATTCTCATTAATTAGACGACCACTTTCTTTAATAGACGGCCATTTGTGAATTTGAGATCCAGTTCCTAATGCTTGATTTTGACTATATATATGTAAGGTCTTAACTACGTGTATATAGATTGACTAATTAAGCCCTTTTTTGTTAAAGGAAGCCTTTTTTTTAAAGCATATATATATTAATTGGAAGCATGGAAGCACTGGAAGCTAGCATATGTATATATATGGAAGCAAAGATCAAATTAAAAAGTTGTTTGAACTTGTTTCGTTAATTTATTTAATTGAATTATATATATTTTGCTTATATAATTAATTCGTATAATTCTTAACTTTTATTTTTTTGCCCAAATTATTGAAATTAATAAATATAATCAGTTAATTTTCAATTACTTAATTTAAATTTATTGAAAATTAAGAGAATTAATGTTTAAACATAAATAGTAAATACACTACGTACGTATGTAGCTGCAATTAAGTCTTTGCAATTCAAATATTATACTAATTAATTAAGGAATTAAATTAGATTTCTAATTTATCTTCTTTTTTTTTTTTTTTCTGCTAAACTTCTTATTTTTATTCATATACATACATGTTTTGTTTTTTATTTATCTTTATATAACACAGAGTACATCAACCAACCTGATCCAACCAGTCAGTTTAAAATATGA
Organism: Ambrosiozyma neoplatypodis; assembly: GCA_030567495.1. NCBI lineage: Eukaryota > Fungi > Ascomycota > Pichiomycetes > Pichiales > Pichiaceae > Ambrosiozyma > Ambrosiozyma neoplatypodis. The sequence goes on along the minus strand of JAJLSG010000322.1, from coordinate 12,656 downwards.
AATGAGCACCATATATTGGATTAACTGAATTGGGTCAATTAAATGTTGAATGGAATAAAATTGATAAGGTTGGAAAATTGAATTATAAGGAACTTCAAATTTCAAATTTATAATTAAGTAAATTATATAATAATATTAATTAAATTAAATTAATTATATTTACAATTTAATAAAAATTAATGTAAAAAGGAAGGTAATCAAAGCATTGATTACGTACGCGCTTACGTACATCCCTCACATACAGTACGTGATTTTTGAACAACACAACAAAATTCAACTATAAGTACATGTACTAGTTTTTTCCCTTTTTTCATATACAAAAAACCATCCCAATCATGTTTGCTCCAGATACTTCAGATACTCAACTAGCTGAAAGACTCTCTAATGTTTGTACTTCTTATCAACTACCTTCAGTTCTAGACTCTAATCAATCCATAGCACATTCAAATTATACTCCTGATCAATTTAAAGCCAGTGTATTTCATTCAACAACTAGTTTGATTGATGGTTCTCCAACTACTTCAAATACAGATTCAACTTTAGTCGTTGGTCAAGGTATAACTAATAACTCTGGAATACCTTTAGGTCCAATCAATAAAATTCCTTCTTATCAAAGAAGTTTAAAACATGATGAAATTGATCACCATAATAATAATAGTCATCATAAAGGTAAAAATATTTTAAATGGGTTAGGTACATCTGATTCCATCTCTTTATTAACTGGTGCTTCGATCAATTCAACTGCTTTGAATTCAAAATTAATGAGATTACCAATTTTAAATAATGAAAAACATAAAAATAAATCGCATTCATTATTAAATGGTTTACCTTATTATAATAAAGAAATTATTGATAAACAAATCCATCTTTTAAATGTAAAAAAAAATAATGTTAATACTCAAACTTCTTTTAATGCATCCCATTTCTCAACTCAATTTAATGAAACTGTTGATGATATCGAATTTTTACATGGTCAAGTTGTTTTGAACCAATTTTTAAATAATAAAAGAATTATGAGAAATTATCAATGGCTAGAGTATTTTCATAGTTTAACTGATAATTCAAATTTAACCAAAAACTTAATAGATATTAATTATAATAATGTTAATATTAAAACTTTAGATAAATTTGAAAAATATTTACAAAAAAAAAATCTAAAAATTAATCAATTAAGACAAAAGAAAATGGAGAAACTAGAGTTGTTGAAAAGAAAACAACATGAAAAGATGTTATTAAAGGAAAGAAAAGAACAAGAAAAAAGATTCAAACAACAACAAAAAGAAATTGAACAAGCTCAAAGGACTGCTTTTGGTCAACCATTAAAAGAAGAAGAAGATGATGATGAAAATAAAGAAAAAAAAGATTCAGGATCAGATTCCGATTCCGATTCTGATTCTAATAAAGAAAGTGAAAAAGATGACGAAGATGATGAAGAAATTATTGAAGAAGAATTTGAAGATGAAATTGAAGTTAGTGATTCTGAATTCGATGATGATCCAAAATTTTCAAATAATTCAAATTTAAATAAATTCAAAAGATTTAATGAAAAAGATCCAATTTTAAAAAATAAAGAAATTATAATTGAAAAAAAGATATCAATTGATGATAAAGAATTATTCAAGTATCAAACTTTATTATTTGGCGTTAATACAGCTCATCAAATGCACAATGATGCTAAATCAACAAATGGTATAATTCATAGTAATGTTATTAGACTAAGAAGGAGACCAAATGCTAATTCTTTAGGTTATTCAAATATTAGACGCCATAAACCTCCGTATGCTGTTTAATTAACGTTAACATTTTGTATTTTCTTTTTTCTGTATTTTATGTGTGTAGTACTGTGTACATTATTTTAAATTTTTGTTATTATTCGTTATAAAAATACAAACATTAAAAGATAATAACATACAGGTAATAAAATATTAATTCATTTCGTGATTTATAAATAATATTTTGATATGAAGAAAGAGAAGGAGAGAGAGAGAGATGACCCAAATGGAGCAAAAACAAAACTAGTACTAAACAAAAAAAAATATGGTGAAAAACGTAAATATACAAAATTTACAAAAAAAATAATTTAATAAACAAAGAAAGAAAATCTGTAATTATAAGTAAAGTAAAATTATAAAATTTTTGAATGTTTAATATCACTTCTTAATTTATAAACTAATAAAGCTAAGAAAACTAATAATAGAATAACAGGGACCATTATAATTCTAATAACATAAAATAATGAACTTAAATTACTTTCAACATGTTGTTTAAATTCATCTTCTTTACTTGATCTAGCAGTGATTAAATATTGTTCATGCAGTTTTGATAATTTTGAATCTAAGTTTTCATTTGTATTTAATTGTAAATCAAAATATTTATTTAATGATGAAAATCTACTATTGAATTGATCTAATAATTCATTTTGTTTTAAAATTAAAGTTGAAACTGAATCATATTTTAAATTTAATTCTTCAATTTGTTTTTGTAAATCTTGCTGTGATCTAGTTAATTGATTTTGTTGATTTATGAAAGATGTTTTAATTGATTTTTTAACTTCAAACAACTGTTTTTGTAATGTTGTAAATACTTGTGTATTTGTTTTTTCATTAATTTGATCTAATCTATTTTCTATATTTAATAAAATTGAATTATCAATTGAAGGTGAAGAGCCTGCATTTGTTGGAATTCTATTGGATTTCTTAGCTTGTTGTTGTTGTTGTTGTTCTTCTTCTTCTTCAATAGTGATATCTTCTTCTTCTTTTTTATTACCAAATAAGCTTCTTAATTTTTGTTCTTGTTTACGGAAGAAATCACTATTACGTGAAGGACCACTATGAGAAATTTTTGGAGTTGGTTTATATTTTGGAACTAAAGTTTCTTTATTTTCAGTTTTTAAATCATCAATAATAGTATCATAACTATTTAAAATTAATAATTCAAATTGTTCAGTTTTAATAACATCTTTTGTTGAGATTGCAGTTGAACCAATTAAAAATTTTGAATTTAAAATTGAATTTAAATTAATTCTATCAGTTTCAAAAGCTAATATATTATCAACAGTAATCTTTAAGAAACCATCTTTTTGATAACCAATTTTTAAAGTTGATGGAACATTTGAACCTTGAAATTCCCATGTATAAGCACCAATGAAATCAGTTTTAATATCAATATCTTTTGAACCATCGTTTAAAAAGATTCTTAAAACAGGACCAAAATTAACATCATTTGCATCAAATAAAATTTGTAAACCTTTAAATTTTGATGGACCACCAAAATTATTTGTTTGATATTTATCGAATGAATTTGAATCAACTAACCAAAATGAAATACCAGAATCAGTTTTACCAATTGAACCTAAAGATCTAAAAGTTAAATCAATTGATAAATCATCTTTAATAGTATTTGGATTTGACCAAATTGAACCAATTTGATAATCTTTATTTAAATTTGATGAAATTAAAGGTTTTGGAGTTAATATAATTCTACCTTCATCAAATATTGCTGAACCTGATAATTTCCAATTTTTATTAATTTGATCAATTGATTCAACTTGAACTAATTCTGGTAATGATAAATCTTGAATTAAATTATCTTGATTTAAATTATTAAGTTTTGGAATTGTATGAGCCAAAATTGTTGAAAAGAGCAAACAAAAAATTGAAAAATAAGAATGGGGAAGTACCATTGTTTCTTGTTAGTTAAAATGAAAGAAAAGAAATATCGATATACTTATGAAATAAAACAACAAAAAAAGATCAGTATAACAGGAAAAGAATTGGGTTGTAAGGGGTCTAGGGAAAGGGATAAGCAAATTTCAGCTTACTTTTGGGGATTTTAGTACGTGTGGGTACGTTGTCCATTATTATTTTGATCGATTTGATCTAAATTTGATGATTTCATGGCAGGCCGGCTCAGCTCGGTTGCGGGTCTGTGGCTAGAGTGGCGCATGCGGCGTTGTTCTCGACGCGCCGGAGTCGCACCTGTCTGGTTACGCAGCACTGTCGCTATGTTTTTGGTGGACGAGAGAGAAAACAAAAAAAAGAAGGACAACGTTAACTGAACACAACCTATACCAAGAAGGGCAACAAGGTCTACCTTACTTTCCATTCTACACACACGTTCTATATCATCAATTGCTCAAGGGCTATTATCAGATACTACAACAACTTTCTTAATTGCAAGGCTATTTTTCTCTTATAGGTATGTTTCTTTACTCTCTTTCTATCTTTTGTTCTTTTGATCTATCAATTAAAATCAATCTAATACTAACAATACACTCAATTAATATAGACATTTACATTCAAAAACAGCCTTACTTTTTTAATTATTTAAAACTTTCAAAAATAGTTTATACATTTTTTGAATAATTTTAAATTTAATTTTCTAAACACCATAAATTAAAAGTGTTTAATCCATCCCTTTGAAAAATTTCAAGTATCTTACTAAAGTTTTGACTGGCTCAACTGCCCATATCAATAACAAGGCTAATACGCCTAATACTACAATAAATTCAACAACAACTTCCAAAATTCCTTCTACAATTACTAAAGACCTTTCAAAAGATCTCAATAAAGCAATTACTTCTCAGTTAGCTATCTTTACAACCACTTTAAACGATAATAACTGGTCATCTTCTTTAAATCAGATTCAATATTTGCTAAACAAACATCCTCAAGTTTATACTGGCTTTTTAAGAAGATTAATTACAACTATTGCCACTGAAGTTTCTTCAATTAATACAAATAATAATAATAATACTTCAGTTAGTGCTAAATTAATTGCTCAACAATTAAATCATCTAACTCTTATCCAACCTACTAAAGTTAACGTTATAGTTGAAAGTTTAACCGTTCCTGATTCTGAATTAGCACGTCTTTTTACATTAAAGCAATTTTTCAAATTTTTCAATTTATCTGAATATCAACAAGTTTTAATTGGTTTAGCTATTGAAAGTTTTTCTGATTCAAAAAATAATAGTTTTTTATTAGAACAACTTCCATCACTTTATTTACAATCATTACCTGGAGTCGTTGAGTGGTTTTATAATAATAATAATAATCAACAACAACAAGATAGTTTTACAATTTTTTTAGAATTATTTTTTAAATCAAAAGTTTTTTCATTACCTCAAAAATTAGTTATTATTGGTCATATTAACGAAAAATCAAAAACAGAATCAATAGATAAATTAATCGATAATTATTACGAATCAATAAGCAAAATGAGTTTCAGAGATACTTTACTACAAATCGGTGCTAATAAATTATTACCTGATAGAATCTTATCCACTTTAATTTCAATTCAACAACAACCACAATTAGATGAAGCTGTTGGTTTAATTCTTTCCGAAATATTATATCCTTCTTCACAACAATTATCTGGAAATCCATCAAATGCTATCACAACCTTAACTCCTTTAAATATCCCTGAAGCAACTGCAAGAGGTGCTCAAATGGGTCAAGTTTTACAACAATTACCAACTCAACCAAATTATCAAAATGTTTTATTAAGAGTTTTATCAAATTTTACGGCTACTTCGAATATCACTAATTCATCTTTATCACAGTTTTTATCATCTTTGAAATCAGAAGAACATATTGATTTATTTCTTTCTTTGGTTTCAAAATCAGGTGATTCTCGTTTATTAAAAACAATCTTAATTCAATTAAATACTCTGGAACCAAGTCAAGGTGCAATTGATTTATTTGAACTGAAATTAACTCCAATTTTAGAAATTGAAACAAATACAAGACATTTGTTATTATATTTCAAATCAATTGTTCAATTAGAAGTCAAAACTGTTGCTTTGTTACAAAATGAAGGTCCAATTGATGCAACTGTTAATCAAATTTTTAATAGAGATTATAGAGCTGCCCCTGAATATATTACACTGGCTTGTTTACATATTTTACATGAAACTCCTCAAGCTAGAGAAAATGATGTTGTTGTTAATATTATGCAAACTTTTGTTGTTTCATTATTAGATAGTAATTCACCTTATTTAAGTTCTATTTTTAACAAGTTTGAAGAATTTGATGCTGCTGGCTTAGGTAAATTATTAGTTAAATATTATGAAAGTCGTAAATCAACTGAATCACTGCACAAAATTGCAAGTTTAACTGCTTCATTCAAAACTGATACTGTTATTATGTCTATTTTACGTAATGCTACTGATTTTCCTGAAGCTTTTTCAATTGCTGTCACATTTTCTCAATATGGTTGGAAAAATTTTCAAGTTTTTGTTTCAAATCAATTAAATCAAAATATTTCTATTGTTGCTAGAACAATTATTGATTATCTGGAAAATCAAGCTTCAATTGAATATGAAAATGCTCAACAAGGTAGAAGACAAATAAAATCACTGAATTTAGAAACTGTTTATTTCTTAATGACCACACTTGGTTCAAAACAATTTCCAAATGAATTATTTGAAAGATTTAAAAGTTTACAAGCTCTTTGTTTACAAGCTTATCCAAGATTGATTAATTTTGGTCAAGGTCATGATTCTGCAATTTTAATGAATAGTGCAACTAATACATTCTCTGTTGATGTTGAGAAAGAGATGAAAGTTTATTATCAAAAAATGTATAATAAAGAAATTGAAATTAAAGATATAATTCATATGTTACAAAGATTAAAAGTTAGCGATAACCCTCATGATCAAGATGTTTTTGCTTGTATGATTCATTCTTTATTAGATGAATATAGATTTTTCCCTGAATATCCAGTTGATGCTTTAGCCACTACTTCTGTTTTATTTGGTAATACTATTTTCTTCCGTTTAGTCGAAGGTCCTGCTTTATCTATTGCTTTAAGATATATTTTAGAATCAGCTAGACAACCTCCTCAATCTAAAATGTTTAAATTTGCAATTCAAGCTTTGTATTCATTTACTAAAAGATTACCTGAATTTCCTAAATTTTGTGCAATGTTAAGTGATATTCCAGCTTTACAAAGTCAACCTCAATTATATGAGACTTGTAAAGGTATTGCTTCTGGTACCATACCATCTGAAGCACAAGCTCCATCTGGCGCTGATTCAGCTACTACTCCATCAACTACCACTGCTGCTGATAAATCTAATTCTGATCAACCAGCACAACAAGAAGATGTTTTGATTTCTAAATTCTGTTCATTAAATCCATTAAAAACTATTAATGGTGAAGTTCCTCAAGAAACTCCAAAAAATGATGTTTCAGATAGAGTTTTGTTTATGGTGAATAATATTACTGAAAGTAATTTACAATCAAGATCTGATGAAATGAAAGAATTATTAGTTGTTAAATATTTCCAATGGTTTTCTCACTATCTGGTTTCTCAAAGAGCTAAAGTTGAACCAAATAATCAAGTTTTATATGCTGGTCTAGTTCAAAAAATGGAATCAACTGTTTTTGATAATTATGTCATTCAAATTACTTTACATCAAATTATTAATTTGTTAAATAAAGCTTTTAGTGCTGGAGATGAAGCTGATACAGATGCTGCTTTATCTAATTCTGAAAGATCACATTTAAAAAATTTAGGTTCTTGGTTAGGTAGAATTACATTACCAAGAAATTTACCAATTCAACGTAAATATGTTTCCTTAAAAGCTTTATTGATTGAAGGTTATGATCATAAAAAGCTTGGTATTATTATTCCATTTGTTTGTAAAATCTTAGATCAGACTAAAGAATCAATGGTTTTTAAATATCCAAGTCCATGGTTATTAGGTATTTTGCAAGTTTTAAAAGAACTATATGATGTTGCTGAATTAAATTTAAGTTTAAAATTCGAACTTGAAGTTTTATGTAATTCTTTACAAATTGATTTGAATGAAATTGATAGTTCTGAAATCATTAGATCTCATAAAGTTGGTGAATTAGAACAATTTATTGATTCCCAAAAAGTTCTAATTAATTTAGCTAAATTATCTTTAGATGAAAAAAGAGGTATTTCACCTGTTATTCCTCAGGCATCTGCTGTTACTTCTGCTTTAGAATCAAATAATAATGGTGTTACTGGTGTTAATCCAGCTACTAATTCTGTTGGTAATGCTACTACCGTCGGTAATGCAGTTTCTTTAATTCCTCCTCAACAAAATGCTCAACAACAATTAAATGCTTTACACCAATTACAACAACAACGTTTACTTGCTGCCCAAGCTTCTCAAAGACAATATGATGGACAAAATGTTTATGAATCTCCTGCTGTTGCCGCTAATGCTCCACTTGCTCAACAAGCTGCTAGTGTTGCTGCTGCAGCTGCTGCTCAACAACAAGTTCAACAACAAGCACAACAACAACAAGGTGGTGGTAGTGCATTTGAAAATTTGAATGGTAATTCTATCTTTGTTACTCATCCAAATTTGAAGAGATTGTTTCAATTAGCATTAACTAAAGCTGTTAGAGAAATTTTACCACCTGTTGTTAATAGAACTAATTCAGTTGCTTTAATCACTACTAAATCATTGGTTTCAAAAGATTTTGCTTTAGAAGTTGATGATGTCAAGTTAAGAAGAGTTTATATTAATACTGTTAGACAATTATCTGAAGCTTTAACTTTAGCATCATGTAGAGATCTGTTACGTGAAAGTGTTCAATTAAATTTACTTCAATATATTCAATCTTTAGGTCAACAATTAGATACTACTATTTTAGAACAATTACCAACTGCTATCAATGATAATCTAGATTTAGCTTGTGCTATTATTCAAAAAGCTGCTACTGAAAAATCTGTTCAAGATTTAGATGAATTAATGATGCCTTCTATTGCATTACGTCGTCAATTTAAAGATTCTAGACCTGACCAAGCTTTCTGCGATACTCAATATGCTTCTAGATATGCTATGTCATTACCTGAGCCATTAGGTATTAAAGCAGGTGGAGTTACTGCTAAACAATTAACTGTTTATGAAGAATTTGGTAAAGCTAAGACTGGTTTGAATTTAAATACTCAGTTATCTACTCTTCAAGCTCTGCAAGGTGTTGGTGGCGTTCCTACTCCAACTGCTATTCCTGCTAATATTGCACAAGTTCAACAACAGCAAGCACAAAAGGCTCTTGAACAACAACAACAACAACCTCAAGTTCAACCACAAACACAACAACAACAACAACAACAACAACAACAACAACAACATCAATTACAACAACAATCTCAGCCTTCAACAGTTGGTGTTCAACCAGGTCAATTATTAGAAGAGCGTACTTTAGAACAAACTTTAATGATGCTTCAGCAATTAACTGATAGTCTATTGAAAGCTATTAATGATGCTCCAGAAAAAGAAATTAAGTTACGTGATACTAATAGTGTTGGTGGTATTAGACTGTACTTAGCTGAAATTATTCAATTATTAGCTAGAGTTAATATCAATGAAATTTATATGAAATTTGCTCAATTAACAATGAATGCTTTATTTGCTTCTCCAGATCCAAGCAATTTATTAATTGAAAGTTTAGTTTTCTTATTAGATAAAATCTGTGAAATGTCATTATTAGTTGCTAAATTTGTTAGTGCATGGTTAATTGGTGCCGAAGATGAACGTAAATTAAATTCAAAGATCTTAACTTGTTTAACCTCTATTGGTTTACTTTCTTTAAATGATCTTGATATGATGCTATCTAAATCCATTAATTTGAAAAATGATGTTAAAGCTGGTATTTTTAGTTGTGAGTTTATTTTATCTTCTTTATTCAGCGAAAAGCCAATTGCATTAATCTCTGATTTTGTTAATACTATTAGTTCTTTGAAATCCAATGAATCTACTGAAATTAAAGAAAATGAAAATTATTCCAAATTATTAGAAAATTTAGATAAATCAAAGGAATCATCATATGGTAAATTAGAAAATTTAGCTCTTGATACAACTAATTTAAAGGATTACTTAGCTTATATTTTTGCTGAATGGGTTAAATTATCTAAATTTAGTGATGATAATGAAGATTTACAAGTTGGCTTTATTAATCAATTGTTTGATATTGGCATTATTTCTAAACCTGAATATTTAACTTCATTTTTCACTACTGCAGTTGAAGTTTCTGTTCTTTCATTCAATAAAGAAGGTGATGCTCTTAAGAGAACCCCAGTTGATACTTATACTTCTATTGATTCATTAGTTAAATTAATTATTAAATTATTGATTATTCAAGAAGATGCTTCATCAGATAATCAAACTAGGTGTCATTTCTTTAAGTCTCTTTTATCAGTTGTTTTACTTTCATTTGCACATGATCATGAAAGTAGTAAAGCTAACTTTAATGAAAGACCTTATTTTAGATTTTTCTCAACTTTGTTATGTGAATGGGCTGCTATTGATCAAAATAATTATTCTGGTGTTACCACTGATGAAACTGAAGTTGCTAAACTTAAGAAATTCAATACTCAATTTTACTATATTATAGCTGATTATTTATTAACATTACAACCAGGTGCTTTCCCAGGTTTCACTTTTGCTTGGATTTGTTTAGTTTCTCATAGAATGTTTTTACCAAAGATTTTAGAACTTTCTGATGAAAAATCTAATTCTTGGAAAAAATATTCTAGTTTAATTTTAGTTTTATTAAAATTCCAAAGTGGTTATATTAAAGATAAAACGGTTCCTGAAGCTTTATCAGTTGTTTATAAAGGTACTTTAAGAATATTTTTAGTTTTACTACATGATTTCCCTGAATTTTTAGCTGAATATGCTAATCCATTAGTTAGCTCTATGTCTCCATCATTTATTCAATTAAGAAATATTATTTTATCAGCAGCTCCAAAAGAAATGCAAATTCCAGATCCATTCCAACCAGGTTTAAAGGTTGATAGATTACCTGAAATTTCTGCTGCTCCTGAAGTTTCTGTTCATCCAAAACAATTATTATCTGAAGCTGGAATTAAAAAACCTCTTGATAATTACTTAAGAATTCCTTCTACTTCATTATTAAAACAAATTATTTCTTCGTTAGATACAAAAGAAACTACTGAAATTGGTATTGGATTTAAACAAGTTCATTATAATATTAAATTAATCAATTCTTTGGTTTTATATACTGGTATTTCAGCCACTGAAGATAGACCACGTGAATCGAGACCATTTAATTCTAAATCTTCTCAAGTTAGTTTATTAGTTTCTATTATGCAAGAAGGTTCAATCGAGTTGCAATTTTTGTTATTACAAGCTGTTGTTAATAATTTGAGATATCCAAATTCTCATACACATTGGTTTAGTTGTATTATATTACATTTTTTTGGTTCTAATCATTTATGGGGTGATGATAGAATTGGTGTTCAAGAATTAATTACTAGAGTTTTATTAGAAAGAATGATTTGTAATAAACCACATCCATGGGGTTTGATGGTTACTTTTACTGAATTAATGAAAAATTCAGATTATTCTTTCTTTGACTTACCATTCACCAGAGAAACTCCAGAATTTGAGAGGCTATTTAATTCTTTGTTCAAGCATGTTAAAAATGTTCCAACTGCTATTGTTACTAATTAGTCATTCATTTTTTTGTTTTACTTTATTTACTACATATAGAAATATTATTATTTTTTCTGTTTATATTTTGTTTCTCTTGTCTTTTAATGTTAATTTATTATTATTATTAGTTTTTATTTAATTTGTGTTTTCTTTTTTTTTGTTAGTTTATTATTTGTATTTTGAAAATTTTTCTTCTATTTCTCCTATTCCCTGTTTTATAGTATATTATGTTTTTTATGTCTCTTTTTACTTTTTTAGTTGCTTCATTCATTTATATTTAATTTTCTTGCATATATACCAATTTTGCTTTTTAAATTTGCTTCTTTGATACATTTTATTATTTTTATAGTATTTGTAAAAAAAGTTTTGGTTGATTTTGATCTTAGTTAATTATGGAGGCTCGTATACACAAATTATATAAAAAGTATATTATGGAAAAGTAAAGAGATTTAATCTTCAACATCAAAATATTTATCATAAATTGAACTTGTTCGTAAACATTATATTATAGTAAATACTAAACAGATCACCTGTTTTTTTCATATTCTTCAGTCTAATTCACCAAAATTGGTTTCATAATCACCATATTCTTTATCTAATTCAGAAAACCTTTCTTGGTTATGTTTTCCAATATTTCCAACTATGGTTTTCAAATCATTCATAACTTTATTTGCATACAAATTATATTGATTAAATCAATTCATTTGGAACTAATATTTCTAACAAACTTTGAACTAACAAAAGTAAAACCCAAAGAAATTTGAGTTTCTTTGATATTAAAACCGGTGGAAAGGTATCAAGTAGTGATTGCTTTATAATACGTGATTCAGTGATTCCAGATGCAACTAATTCTTTAACTCTTGATCTAATAAATGCAGATGGAAATTTAAGCAATAAGTCTTGAATATCATATTCATGATGTTTTTTGATTTCTAAAACAACTTTTTTTGATTCAGGTAAAAGATGTAATTTAATCATATTTGAACATTTATTTACTGTTCTTTTTGTTTTTCTTCTTTTCGCTACCTTTTCACTTGTAATACTTTGATTAATAGATGATGAAGCTGAACATCTACAAATGGAAGTACAACTAAATCCAGTTGTCTTAACGATAGAATAAAAGTCTATAATAAATGGAAAAAGTATAAGTGATTGCTCATAAGTTAAACTAATAACACATTCTTCAAGATTGTAAAACTCTGAAATTAGTTTT
>JAJLSG010000321.1:0-46688 GCA_030567495.1 Ambrosiozyma neoplatypodis | reverse complement strand
TACTATAAATATACTTTCAAATACTTGAAAATACGTTCGTAATGCATAGATATATCGATTATAGTGCAAGTGTTCTATCAGAAAAGTTGAATGTTCAATGGGGAATCTTCAGTATGCGCACTCTAAATTTTTCTCGAAACTGATACACGATTATATTGGTGGTAATCGCTCTCCAGATACTCGAGGCATAGTGTAAGGAAAACCAGTGGTCTTTCCAGTTACAGTCTGACTGAAATCCCTCTCTTAATAACTAACGGAAAAAACCGATTATATATAATTTCCCTTATTTTTGTTATCTTACTTAGCGGACCCACGAAAATAAGGGAAATTTTTTAAAAAAGCTAAGGGAAATTTTTGAAAGTGCGAGGAAATTTAGTATGCACCGTACACCAAGGGAATTGTCACGGAGATGCAGTCCGAATGTCGCCCTCATATATATAGGAATTGAAATGGACCAATTACAGCGAAGCTCTTCACATGATCGTGATTTTTCAAAAGTTCCGAATGTCAAGGCGGTGCTACAAAACCAGAAAAAAAACTTGACAGCATTCTATCTTCTTCAGTTAATGTCAAACTGATATTGTATATGTTCAATGAACTTCAATAACTATTAACTAACATAAAAATATTTCAGTTTTGTATCTCCATGTGTTATACTATGTTGAGATAATTTTAAGTTTAGTCAAAAAAGAGTAACATTAATTCATTCTGACAGATGTCAAATAACTGACACAATCACACTGTTGCATCAATTCAAAAATAGCTGTGATTTAACTTGAAGATCTAACTGATTCTTCAATTATATTCTTTTTACTTTATTTAATCAGAAAGGATATAATTCACTGTTATTATCGTTGAAATTCAACTTATTTAATGTTGATTTGTATTACGTAATACGCACTCGTTCAATTTCTTTTTGATCTACCAGTTTGAATTTTTTTAGTTAGACACCTTCATTATTCAACTTACTGTCTTCTATTTGTACTAAAACACTATCAATTCCAACTATAATTGTTATCATTCTCATCAACTACAAATTCTGATGCTATATTGTTTTTAATTAACTATGACTACCATGATTAGTTTCAAATTTAACCCATGAAATTGAAATCAAGCAATTTACCAACTTTGATTTAATATTCAATTTTAATCTAATGAAATTAAGTTTATATATCTGCTATAGCTTACCACTTCTCCTCATTAATGACTAGTTCGAAGTCCAATTCAGATTAATTTTGTTTTCCACTTTAATCAACCTTTTTATGTTATCACTTTACATTAAATTTCCAACTTCAAAATCCAAATTATTTTGCCTAATATATCTATTCAATCATATCAATTATCCCAATTCATCTTCAATAATTTTCAGTTAACTACAATTAGACAATTTCGAATAAACTTTAGACTTAATTAAGAGATTTCAATCAAGTTTTTTTTTTCAAATTTCAAGATAATTTCAAATTTACCACTAATCTTACTTGTTGAAATCAAGAACATGCAACTTGACCTTAATTCTTTATAATAGTCAATAATAAAAGTGTTTCTAATGGTACTAATGAAATTATATTTCCAGGAACTTTAATACATGTAGTTAATGTTTAATTTAAATTTTAAATAGTGATTTTTAATTTCAATTTTTTTCAATTTTCAACTATAATATCTGTTGACTTTAATTTATGATATTCATTTCAATCTTCATTTTTGAATAAATAAATGAATAAATGTTAATCTACTAAATGAATCTAACTATGAAGTTAAAATTTAATTTAATTGATATCTGATTTCCAATTTCTTCAATACTTTTTATTTAATTAAATTATTTCGTCACAATCTCCACCGTTAACAGGAATTTAACCACAAATTATTTAATTGATGTTGCATTTTATTATTAAATCATTCATAGAACTACAACAAATTAATTGATGTTTTTCAACCAATTTAATTATCATTATTATCTATTTTGATTGTTCAAATATATCCATTAATTCTAATCTTCAATATATAAATATTATTATGGAAATACCCGTCTAGTTTTGAATTATTCTCTTATATAACTCATTTACCTTAATTTGATATAAATGACTTTTCTTTTCTACTATATTCATAATATAATCAATAAATTTATTAGTTTAATCAATACAAAAATTATATTTAAAGTTGCAAAATTACGTTGATATAATCCGTTTTTTTCCATTTTCGTTATTACTGTGCTAAATTTATAGATTACGGTACGATGAATTGAAATTTATTTCACGTTTGAATCAGGTTTGTCTTCACATTTTAATTGTAAAGTTGATGTTTAATTTTTGCTCAATCAATGTATGTTTTTTTACTTTTATATCGATTTTTAGATTGAATCAATATTAATTATGTTTTTCTTTTAACGTTTAAAGAACAAAACTTTTAATGTTTCAGAGAAGAAATCAAGTTCAAAATTATCAGTATATGATTTGTTTAAGATAAAGGTTTCTGTATATACTTATGTTGGCGGTATATATTAAGGTTCAATTATAGATAATAAGCATTTTTCCTTCTTTATTGTTTCAGTTCACTTACTTAACTAATTTTTTTTAAAATTAATTATATAGCTATATATAATCAAGTTAGCATTTTTATATATGCAATATTTCTTAAAGTCAGACACTAGCTTGTAAGTTGTTACCCCACAAGTAGGTGTTGGATTCGATCGAGTTAAGAACTTAAGAGTTGTAGTTTTGTTGTTAATTTGGCATGGTGAAGGCTACAATTCTGGTGGTTCACGGCGCTAGTTTATTTCCGGTTACGTTAAAAAGAAAAAAAAAGTCATGCGCTCGGGGACCTCGCTTCTATGAAAATTGAAATTTTAAATAGCTTTAAATTATTTATATTCTGCTACTTTTCCACAATTTTGTCTTCTTTCACTTGATATATTTCATTAAATTCATTAGTTAATACTAATTAGTTAAAAATGAATAATGATTCAATAAATAAAAACCCCATTAGAAATGAATTATCCATTGAATTCTCAGAAGCTTCAGAAATTGAAAAAGAAAATAATTTTATTAGTATTGATGATAATTTAAATACCAAAACTCATCAAGGTTTAAAATCCAGACATATCCAAATTATAGCTTTAGCAGGAGCCATCGGTACAGGTCTTTTTGTTGGTTCAGGTTCTGTGTTATCAGTTACAGGTCCTGCTGGGTTGATGACTGGTTATACTTTGCTATCTATTTTTGTTTGGTCAATTATGATGCAAATATCAGAAATGGTTACATTTTTACCATTAGGTGGTCAATCTACTGTGAATGCATTATGTGAAAGATATACTGGTAATAAATCATTATCATTTACAGCTGGATTTAATTTATTTTATGCTCAAGCTTTATTAGTTCCATCTGAAATATCTGCTGCTGCATTTGTTATTCAATATTGGAATGAATCAATCAATGTTGCTGTTTGGATTTCAATATTCTGGGTTTCAATTGTTGTTTTAAATTTATTATCTGTTAAATATTTTGGTGAAGTTGAATTTTGGGTTGGTTCAATCAAATTAATAACCGCAACAGGTTTAATTATTTTAGGTGTTGTTATTTTCTTTGGTGGTGCTCCAGCATCTGATGGAGTTTTGGGATTTCATTATTGGAATCATCCAGGTGCTTTTGTTAAGCATTTAGCTTCTGGAAATACCGCCAAATTTTTAGATTGTTGGACTGGTATTATCAAAGCTGGTTTTGCTTTTGTTTTATGTAAGTTCAAATTTATTTTTTATTTTGATTTTCCAAAAATTATTACTTTTTTACTAACATCCTCTCAAACTTTATAATATAGCTCCTGAATTGGTTACTACATCTTCATGTGAAGCTACTTTACCAAGAATTAATTTACCTAAAGCTTCAACTAGATTCATTTATAGATTAATTTTCTTTTATTTCTTTGGTCCTTTAACTATTTCTGTTATTGTTGCTTCAAACGATTCTAGACTAATGTCTGCTATTGCATCTGGTTCAAGTGATGCTGCTGCTTCTCCATTTGTTATTGGTATTCAAAATGCTGGTATAAGTGTGTTGAATCATATTGTTAATGGTGCTATTTTAACTTCAGCATATTCAGCTGGTAATTCATTCTTATATTCTTCAACTAGAACATTGCACTCAATGGCTTTGAGAGGTGATATGCCAAAGATTCTTTCAAGATGTGATAAAAGAGGTGTTCCATATTTTGCTGTTTCTGTTTCTGCTGCTCTTGCTTTATTAGGTTTTCTAAATGTTTCAACAAGTTCAAGTAAAGTTTTCACCTGGCTTTCAAATATTTCTACTATATCTGGATTTATATCTTGGATTTTCATTTCAATAACTTATATTAGATATAGAAAAGCAATCGATTATCATGGACTAAATGATAGAGTCACTTTCAGAGCTAAATTTCAAGTATTTGGAGCCTATGCTTGTATACTGTTTTTTTCATTAGTTTCTTTAACTAACGGTTATGCAGTTTTCTTTGATTTCAATGCTTCCGATTTCATTGCTGCTTATATTACACTTCCAATTTTATTTTTCTTATATTGTGGTCATGCTATTTGGACTAAAAATTATAAGATGTTTGCTCCTCCTGAAGAAATTGATTGTTTTACTGGTTTAGATGAAGTTGAACAAGAAGAAAAAGATTATGATGTTCCAGTTGCTAAAAATTTCTTACAAAAAATCTGGTTTTGGATTGCCTAAGAAATCATTCGTATATATTTTCTATGTTTTGTATCATACCCTAGCTTCTTTTCTTAATAACGTATACTGTATACTTACTGTACCTACTTGATTGTTTACATTTTCATTTTCATGATTTCATCGCCCATCTCCCGATATTTTAGCGGGTCAGATCCGATCTGATTTGAAAGAAATATTCAAATTCAACATCAAAAAACATGTTTAAGAGTTAGAAAAGAAAGCTGAAAAACATTCCAATTGCTTCCAATCTAGTCATCATAATGGCTATAACTTGATATCAATATTTAATTAGTCAAATTGAAGATAGAACTTGATTGATATCTAGGTGCCACAGCTCAAAGTTCAAGAGATCACGACCTAGATTTGGATTAAAATGACTCAAGCTCTGATTCGGTTAAAGGCCTCTTAATTTCTATTTTTCTAAATTAATATCACTTAATTGTCTTTCTTTTTTTGTTTCCTGTTATCACTTATCATGTATACTACCTGCAAATTCAATACTAGAACCTTTTAAATGTTATCAAGAACAACAAGTAGAACACTTTCTTTTAAAAGATCAAGAGCTCTAAGTGGTTTTGCTTTAGAAGATTCAAGACCAACTTTAGAAACACCAATAGATCCTTTATTAGTTTATGAAGATAATTTTGAAAATATTTCAGATACAAGTAGTTTTAGATCAAGTGTTAGATCATACGATGCTATTTCAAGAACTTCTACAAATGTAAGTACTGATCTAGAAAATTGTGATAACCCAAATGAACCAAAAGTTATAATATCAGATTTTAAAGTCAAAGTGATTGCTCTATGTTTATTTTCAAATGTTTATTTAGCTAGTGTTGATTCAACTATGGTTGCTACTCTTTTGTCTATTATTGCATCTGATTTAAATGAAATGTCTAATATATCATGGGTTGCAACTAGTTATTTATTATCTTGTGCTGCTTTCCAACCTCTATTTGGTAAACTATCAGATGTTTTTGGAAGAAAAGTCATAATATTAGCTTGTACTTTTCTATTTTCTTTTGGTTGTCTGATGTGTGGTGTTTCAACTAATTTCTGGTTTTTGGTCTCTGGTCGTTTTATTACAGGAATTGGAGGTGGTGGTTTTGGTGCTATGTCTTCAATCACTTTAAGTGATTTAGTTCCTATGAAACAAAGAGGTGTTTATCAAGGTTATAATAGTATGGCTTATCAAAGTGGTGCAGCTTCAGGTGGTTTAGTTGCAGGATTTTTTCAACATTATTTTGGTTGGAGAATGGCTTTTTTAATTCAAGTTCCATTATGTTTAATAACTGGAATTATGATTCAAGTTTTTTTTAAATTGCCCGTTGAAGCTGCTGGAAGTGGTGCTCATGGTGGTAAAACATCTGAAAAGTTTAAAAGATTGGATTGGATTGGTACTTTCTTATTGGTTTCATCTGTTTTTATTCTTATGTTAGCTGCTTCAATGGGAGGTAAAGAGATATCATTTGATAGTTTTACATTTAAATTTTTAATTTCAATTTCATTAATTGGATTAGCTGTTTTTTATCAATACGAATTACGTGTTGCAATCGAACCTATTTTACCTGTTACTCTACTTCATAATAGAACCATCTTGTTTTCATCAATTGGATCATTTTTCTTAAATATTAATTCAACATCTTGTTTTTATTATTTACCATTTTATTGGACTAGTGTTAAGAATTTATCACCATTAGATGCAGGTTTAAGATTAATTCCAAGTACTTTTACAACTGCAACATCTGCATTAACAGCTGGCTATTCAATTAAAAGAACATTACATACCAAAACACCATTTTTCTGGGGTTCAATTTTTTTAGTTTGTGGTAGTTCTTGGATTTATATGTCTTCATTAGATGATCCAATTTGGCGTGATTTTGTTGTTAGAATTCCCCAAACTATTGGTTCTTCAAGTAATTTTAATATGATGTTAATTTCATTAATTGCTTCAGTTGATCCATCGGAGCAAGCTTTAGCCACTTCAATTCAATATGCATTTCGTTCTACTGGTTCAACATTAGGTGCTTCATTAAGTTCAGCTGTTTTAGAATATGCCTTACGTTATTATTTAAATCGTAATTTTGATGATTTAATTGATATTCCAGCTGAATTTAAAAGTCAATTGGAAATTATTAAAAAGAAAGCATTAAATAATCCACAATATGGATTTGACCAAGCCCCTGAATTTTTTAAATCAACTATCAATAGTTCATATGATTCTGCATGTCATTCGGTTTTCTTCTTCTTGATTGTAACTGCATTAATTACTTGTGGATTTGGTGTTTTAGTTCCAGATCATTATTTAGGTTGACTCTGATTTTATTTCACCTCATGTTTTTTTTCTCTTAAAAAAAAATTGCATATCTCATAATTCATTCATATATTCTTTCATTTTTCATTTTAATACTTTAATTTTATATTCGTAAATTATATTATTTGATTCTAATTATAATGTATAGTAAAGATATAAAACAAAAACCATAATAAAAGAATAACGCTCATATAAGCAAACACAAGAATAATAAAAAACAAATCTAAGATCTCTAAAATAAAATGCAAACAATTAACCCAAAATCCATAAATAAAAAAAAAAATAAAAACTAAAAGTAAAACAAAAAATAATGTAAAATATTCAAAAGAAATTATGTAACGAGAATAATGTAGTTTATTAATCTTTTAAAAACTCTAAAACTGGGTCACCAATTCTTTCTAACAAATCATCTGCCCATAAAACATCAACATGACTGTAATCTTCTAACTTGATAAATGTAAATCTACCTTTCATATATTTTTCTTTTTCTAGCCTCTTGATAAATAAATCACCATTAACTAAATCATCTTTAACACCAATAATTAACATCATCTTTGGACAATCTTCATTAAACCAAGTATTTTCACTTTTTAAAATTGGTTTACCACTTTCAAATCCTTGTCCATGAGAATTACTTAACCACCATTTCATTAATTTTGAACTAACATAAACAGGAGAAAACATAAAATGGATATCACGTAAATTAGGATCCCATAATTTATCATTCCAATCAAATAAAAAGCTAAACATGGTGTAAGAACAAAAACCAAATATTGGAGTTTCAACAATAAGATTTCTCAGAGTCAGCATAATTGGCATAAATGAATTAAATCCAAAGAATAAGTTATAAACAATATTTGGAATTGTTTGAATAAATTTAATAAATAATTTTTCATTTAATAAAGGACCACCATAAATTGCAGGAGCTAAAAGAATAATATTATCAATTTTTTTATTATAACCAAGATTTAATTCATTTGAAACTAACATAACAGTTTGAGCTGTTCCTTGTGAATGACCAATGATACTAATAGGACCATCATAACCAGAAATTTTCAGTATTTCATCAATAAAACAAGTTAAATCATATTTAGCCATATGAGATAAATCCCAATTCCACATTTCAGGATCATCTTTAGTATAATTTCTATGTCTTGGTTCAAACCCACATCTACTATTAGCTAACCAAACATCATAATTATTCGTAATTAATAAATGTGCAATACTTTTAACACCGCTTGTAACATAAGCACCTGAAGATTGTAATAAACCGTGTAAACATAAAATAGGTTTTTTTCCATCAACATTGTTTTTTGGATCAACTAATCTATATAATGATAAAATAAAACCATCTTGAGTTGTAACTCTATATTCAAATAATTCTAATCCTAATAATTGACAATAATAACTTAAATCAGGTTTTCTTTGAAGATACTTATAATCAATTGGAAATGCCTTCTTTTTTGATAGTAAAGGTTGAATAGATTTATCAGTAACAACATAATGAACATAAATATACTTTATAATTGATAAACCCATTAAAAAAGCTAGAAATGCAAAACAACAAACATTTGATATGAATAAGATTGATTTTGATTGTAAAGAATTAATTGAAGGACGAGAGAAACTTCTTGTACGTTTTCTTCTCTGGTTTGATTCTATGTAACTTGGAGACCCAATTCTAGAGGATGATACTAACTGTACTTGAGACATGGATATGGTATATTGAACATGAACAAGAAGCATGAACATGAACATGAACATGAACCTGTTATCTGATCTGATCTGTTCCTTGTCAGGCGTGCCGCAGTACGTGGCTGTGGCTGTGCTGCACCGCCACGGCAGAGCCATTTTCAGATTTCACTGGATTTGAGTTAAAGAAGGTTTCAACAGGTACCAACAATGAAAACTTTGAAAGGTAAACACTAACAGAACATTTATGTCTATAGCTGGGACCATGACTAGGGCAACACCATATATCCATCATTAAAGAACTCCCGTTAAGGGCAACCACTTCTACATCTACCTGTTTTTCTCTTACTTAATTCATTTCTTAATTATTTAATTAATTAAATCATATCATATCAAACTCATAATTACACTCTAACAGGGATTCAAACTAGAAGGTTTAACATATATTAATTAATTAACGAGAAGTTAAAACAAATGAATCATCGTCCTACTCATTTAGATTTGGTTCCTGATACTCCACCACCTTACACTTATTTTACTTTTGAAGATTTAGCTGCTTTTAAACAACCACTAACACCAGTTACTCCTTCATCTTCTGGTTATACTTATGCTTCTCTTAACAGTTCAAGTAATATATTTAATAGTATTGGTACCACAAATTCAACTGCAGATGTTGTTTCTTCTACTTCAAGTGCCTCAAGTACTTCTTCAATATTAGATTCCATTACAGCCGAATTTAAATTAAAATTCCCTCCACTTAAAACATTTACATGTCAATTTAATCAAGTTAAAGGGAAAATCAATTTAGATTTTAATGAAACTTTACCTTTTGTTTATTCAATAGATATTTCAATTAAAGGTGATTCGTTAGTTGTTTTTAGTGATTTTAGAAAAGAGAATTCAAATAAAGATTATTATCAAAATTATCATTTGTTTGAAAGAACTTCAAATTTATTTACAACTATGATTCCATCAGGAACTGATCTTACTCCTGGTGATTCATTAACCTATGATTTTCAATTACAATTTCCAAATGTTGAATTATTACCTTCATCTTGTAATCAATTAAATTCAAAAAAAGATAATGAAAATGCTGATAATACTGGTACAGAAGCTTATCTTGATATTAGATATTATTTATTATTAAAGATTCAATACTATAATCATGGTTCATTAGAACATATAGACTTCATAGTTCCACTGTTATTTCAAGGTGATGATTCTGCATGTAGGTGGGCAACTAACACAATTAATGTTGATTATGATAATTTTTTATATCGTAAAAAATCCAAACAATTCAGATTAAATAAAGAAAATGGTCGATTGCAAGATAAAAGTCGTTTTAGTTGTGGTTTAGGTATGGTATTTAATAATAAAAAAAAGACAAAAGAAGTAGAATTAGGAATTACAGTTTCAATACCTGAAGTTATTAATTTACAATCTGGGATTGATCAAATACCTATAGTTATTGAAGCACCATGTTCAGTTGAAGATCTTCAACATTTTCATATTAATGGTCAAACAACCGGTTTAGGACACTTTAAAATAGTTCAAATAATCATTTCATTAAATAACTTTACAGTTTATAATGTAATGAGACATAAAGAAGATGGTATTGCTTTCAATCCTGTTTTTAATATAACTGATTCAGAATTAGATTTTGATGTTGCTGATTTCCATTTTGTTAAAAATTTAGGTGGATTTGTTTGGGTTAGTACATTAAAATCATTAATTCCTAATGATTCAACATTTTTTGATCTGTTGGGTAAACCAACAATGAATACTATTAAATTAAGACACTATTTCAAAAATATTAATTTACTAACTGTTAATATTTATGTTTCAAATGATCAAGTTAAACATAATCAAGGTCATTGGTTTTCTTTTAAAAGAACTGTTCAATTAAGTAATAAAGTTCCTGCTAATGAAGTTTTTCAATTTTATAATTATGAATTTGAGAATAATCATTATGAATCTGTTGATTTCGTCAGAGATACATTGAATAATGAGTTTAGAGATCCAAACCATCCATCTTTTGATGGTCATGGAGGAGGAATTCTGAATTTATGATTTATTGTATCGTTCTTCTATTTCTATTTTATTCTGTTTACTTTTTTTTATCTTTCATGTTTGTTTATTTATCGTTTAGTTTTTACTATATTTTTCTTCTTCAATTTCTAATTTTTAATTTACTCTTTTTAATTTACTCTTTTTAATTTACTCTTTTTTATTCCTTGTTCTGCTTTATATGTGTCATTACTTTCTGGCGTTCACCGTCTATACTTTAATTATTAATTCTCATTTTATTACAATTAGCTTAAAAAACTCAGTTAAAATATTCGTTATGTGTAATGTAGAATCTAATTTATAATATTTGTTGAATAAAAATAAATAAACAGGAATACATAATAATACATCTAATCCTTCTTCAAAGTTCTTTGCTTTTCAGCATTCTTAATAACTTTTTCATCAATAAATAAACCTTTCTTTTTTCTAATAGAATTAACATATTTTCTGGCAATATTTTCTCTTTCAGCAAACTCACCTAAAGCTTCTAATTCTTCTTCAGTTGTTGGAACCCAAAATGGATCTTCATCGATCATTTCAAATCCACTGAAAACTAATTGTGGTAAAGCAGCACCAGATGTTTTCTTTCTAATATCTTCACTAAAACCAAATGCTTCAACAACTGGAATATTAGCAGTAATTGTGAAAAATGGGGTACCTTCTTTCATTTCTTCACTAACAACAACACCTCTTCTTCTTTGAACAACTGCATAAACTTTACCTAAAACTTCTGAAGATGCTTGAATATCACAACAATACATGGCTAACATTATTCTAGGGGACCAATCTAAGAAACCTTTATGAATTAGATCTTTAGTAGCACCAATGAATCTCCCAGCTAAATTTGGAACAGTAATAATTTCTTCTTCTTCAGTTATTAATTCAATTGATTTTATAAACACAGCGATACCTTGAACGGGTTCAGACGCTAGTGGACCTTCAAAAGTAGCTAATTGGAAACCATTAAATATACTATCTTCATAAATGAATCTATCTTCTTTGGATTTTTGACTAGTTGTAAAAAGTCTTCTAATTGATTGTTCACTGGAATCAAATAATATATTAGGTCCAATTCTTTTAGAACCAAATGCTGAAACTCTATTAACTAAATCACTAGCTTCCCAATCTAGGTTTTCTTTTGTCTTGAATTCAGAAGAACCAGTTTTTAAAGCTTCCACAAGCTTAGTTTTGAATTCTGATGAAGACATTGTAGTACCAGTAATAATTTCCTCTTCTTCTTCTCCTTCTTCAATTTCATCTTGTTCTTCTTCAGTTTCTCGTTTTATTAAATTAGAAATAGTAGCAGAATTATTTAATAATAAATCAGTAACTTCTTTAGGTAATGGTCTTGTTTCTATAATAATGGAGTATTTATCTAATTTAATATTAACATTACCTCTACCTAAATCATTATTTTTAGGAGGATTCAATCCTTTAGAAACAATTGTTTCTCTATATGGTATATCAGGTTTGGAAGAAGTAATTTCAATACCAGCAAATCTCTCTTTTAAATCTTTCAAGCATCTTTCTAAATGTAATTCACCAGCAGTTGCTAAAATATGTTCACCAGTATCTTGAATATAAGTTTGAACACATGGATCAGCTTGATTTAATAATTGTAAACCTCTTTCTAATCTATCCATATGAGTTGGATTAACTGGTTCTAAAGCAACTTTAACAATAGGAGGGGCATTTAAATTAATACCAGCTAAATTAACACCTAAAACATTTGATGAAATTAAAGTACCACTTTTTAAAACTTTACCATCTAGTCCACCAATACCAACAATATTACCAGCCGGAACAGATTCTAATGAAACTAATTCTCTTCCCATTAATAAATATAAACTTGTAACAGTAACAGTTTTGATATGTTTCTTTGGATGTTTTGGATCAAATTTAGGTTCCAATACAGTTAATTCTTGTCCAACAGATATGGTACCACTATAAACTCTAGCAAAACCAATTAAAGCTTCATTTTTAATTTCAATTAGATTTTCTTCTTCTTCTTCTTCTTCAAATTCCCATTCAAATTCATTATTATTTGAAGATTGAACAATTGAAAATTCATCTTGAGTTTCCTTTTTATTATTATTATCATCTTCTAATTTTCTTGCAGCTTCAGCAGCTTTAGCAGCTCTTAATCTTGCTTCTCTACCTTTTTCAATTAATTCTTCTCCTGATATTTGTTGTTTTTGATTAATTGGTAAATCTTCTTCAGGAATGGATATAATTTTAGAAACATAAGCTGAAACTAAACCATCATGATTACAATCTAACATATCTTGTTTTAATTGTTTATCCATAAGTTCAGAACTTGGAGTTGGATCTAAAATATGTGGAATTCTTAATTTTTGTGATTCTAAAGGTGAAGGTAATTTATCTATCACGGTTAATAACACTGAAGTTGAAACAGGTAACCATTGACTCATAATTGTATTAACTAATTGTTTATTATCTTTTGATCTTAAATCTCTAGGAAGAACTTTAATTGATAATGATTTCACAATTTTTTCCAATTTTTCTTGATCTTTATTTAATAAAGCAGAATCATAAATATGCCAAATACTATCTAAAACAAAACTAACAAATAATGGTTTCAAATTTCTACCTTTTAAACCTTTTGAAGTTATAACTTTTTTAGTTTTTGGATCAAAATAGAAATCTCCCCATAAACATTTTTGTAATTTATCTCTATGAAAACCTAATTTCTTTTCATAAATAACAGCAAATTGAGCAATATTAAAACCCCAACCATCAATTGCAGAACCAAATATAACATTATTTTTTTCAGGAGAAAAATAAATATCTTCATCATCTTTTTCAATAAATTCTTCAGTATTACCTTTTTCTAATCTTTCTCTATATAATAAATCATCTTGCATTCTTTCACCTGCAAAAAAAGTACCAATGACTGAATTAACTTGTTCAATAACTTTATTTAAATGAGAATAAGCTTCAAATGAAGTCATTTGTAATTCTGTAATTAATCTATCAATTTTATTTAAAACTAAAATTGGTTTTAATTTATCAACCCAAGCTTGTCTTAAAACAGTAACAGTTTGAGAACAAACACCTTCAACAACATCAACTAAAACAACAGCACCATCACATAATCTAGAAGCTGTACTAACTTCAGAAGAAAAATCTATATGACCTGGAGAATCAATTAAATTAATTAAATGTTCTTTAATTGTACCTTGTTTATCATCTGGACCATCTCTTTTAATTGTTTTGAAATATAATGAAATAGCAGATGATTCCATAGTTATACCTCTTAATTGTTCATCTTCTCTTGAATCCAAATAACGGACTTTACCTGCCATTCTTTGAGATATAATACCATTTGAAGCTAATAAAGAATCTGATAAAGATGTTTTACCATGATCAACATGAGCTAAAATACATATATTTCTAATATCTTTTTGATTTTCTTGTAGTCTCTGTATTTCTTTAGCTGATAATCTCATTTTATTGAAATGATTTGGGTTTATCTTAAGTAAATGATTGTTGTTTTGAATAGAATTGAGTTGTTTTTAAAACTCATCTTGAAATCTTTAAATTTTTTTTCAATAATTTTAATGTGAGAGAGAAAAACATCCAATATTTCAATTTATTCAATTTATTCAATTTAATTACAAGAAAATACATTAGTGAAATGATTATTAATATCATTAATTATTAGAATTCTATTATACAAAGAAATAAATCATAAAATACAGGAAATAAAAAAAAACAAAAAGGCGTAAAGATTCAATTTTTCAATTTAGTTTCCATTTCTCTTCTTTCTTGGAGTATTAGTAGAACCACTTTCACTATCTATTTCATCTAAATCATCATCTAAAGCAACAGAAGTATTCAGACCAGTAGAACCTTCTCCTTTAAGTTTTTTCAAATGTCTAACATAAGTTGATGAACTTAAAGAAAATATACGATCTTCATCAGTAAATTGTATTTTTCTATTTCTTGAAGAAGATGAAGAAGTTTTCATGAAGTTTTCAAAACCTTTAATTAAATTACCATGATTTGAACCATCTGATAGATATTTGGTTTCTCTATTAAATATATCTTCTTCCATTCTAGAGACTTGTTGATCATAATCTTTCTTTTTATTAAGAGCTTCTTTTAGTTGTTTTTTAAGTCTTTCGTATTCGACTTTTTTTGCTTTATCATCTGCAGACATGATCTATAAACGACTTGATGTGATATCTATTCTAATAGAGTGTATGTATACCCTATTAATCTAGACTTGTCTATTGTAGTTGTTGTTGCAGTAAAAAAGGTCGCTCAAAATTTTGAACGAAAAGTTGAAAACAAATACACGTAAAACTAGTTAAACTACAGTCTACAGTACTGCTTTTTCTCTTTTAAATCAGCAATATCACTTATTCAATTCATTCAATGGAGTTCGATTTTCCTTCTGTTATTGTGGATCTGAACTCTAGTTCAACAAAAGCTGGTTTATCCACTTTTGATACTCCTTCTCTTGCTTTACCTTCAATTTATTCCAAACAATCTTCTGATCAAGGTAATTATGTATTTGGTGATGATATAGATTTAAATCCTTCAAATGAAATATTCACAATGTTTAATGAAGGTCTAGTGTATAACTGGGATGCAATGTCTGAATATTGGAAATATATTTATTCAAAATTAAATGTTCAAGATCCAACTGAATTACCTTTAATTATAACTGAAAATTCTTGGAATACAAAAAAAAATAGAGTTAAAGCTGTTCAAGTTGCTTTTGAAGAATTAGAAGTTCCTATTTTTTCAATCTTAAAAAGACAAATATCAACTGCTTATTCTGTTTCAAAACCAAATGCCGTTGTTGTTGTTGATATTGATGATGATTTAGTTAGTGTTACTCCAATTAGTAATGGTAAAATTTTAAATAAAGGTGTTATACGTTCTAAGTTTGGTGGGGATTTCTTAAGTTTATTTTCATTAAATTATATTCAATCTAAATTTCCAGATTCAAATATTGAAGATTTCTTAATTCCAAGACCTTTTCAAAAAATTAATAATATGTCTGATTCATTTAAAAAATATCAAATTTCAACAACATTAAAAGATTTTAAAGATTCTATATTAGCAACAACATTAACAAAAATTGATCCTTTACAAACTGAATTACCTCAAGATCAACAATTATATGTTTCTCATGGTTCAGTTACTCAACTAGAATATAAAAATTATGAATTACCAAATAGAACAACAATAAAAGATATCGGAATAGATCAATATAAATTATCTGAACCTTTATTTAAACCTTTTGAATATTCTAAAATATTACCTCAAAATTTAAATTTACCTCAAGATTCTCAAGGTTTAGCAAGTTTAATATTTTCTTCAATGAGAAGTTTAGGTGGTACTGGTGATTTATATTTGAAATTATTAGGTAATATAGTTTTAACTGGTTCTGCAACAAATATTCCAAATCTTGAACAAAGATTAATTCAAGATTTAAGAATGTTTATTCCAGATTATACAATTTCAACTTATTTATCACCTGATTTAATTGATAGAAATAATGATGTTTGGATTGGTGCTAATATCTTAGCTAGTTCTTCAGTTGGTGATTTTGATAATTTATTCATGTCTAAAGAAGAATACAATGAAAATGGTGAAGATTATGCCTTAGAAAAATTCAAATAGAATTAATTTGTTTTAGATTATTTGTTTTAGTTTTTTTTTAAAAAGTTAGATTCTTTTTATAATTATTGTTTTGTCTTTTATTATTATTGTTATTGTTATAGCTATCTGTTTTATTTTGTATATTTACTTTCTAAATTTTTCTTGATTTGATTTGTTATTTTTACTTCTCCTGAACGATATTCCAGAATAGGTCACTTGCATGTATGTAAAATATTAATTTTCTTCTTGAAAGCAATTAAATTATTTAAACATTTCCTTGCATGCGTTTCTGATTAAATTATGAACTTATAAATTATAATTAACACATGAAATATAATAAATTTAATATCCCTTGATTTATTTTTTTCCAAGTTAAAGCACTGCTATATCTATTGAAAGGAGGATGGTATTTCTTCCTCAAATGATATTTTCCAATTAAATTATATTTCGGTTAATTTCATACAAAGTTCTTTATTAATAATCAAGGTTTCTGTCATATAACAATTAATTTTATTAATGTTATCTTAACGGATATCCATTCTAACTAAAGTTTTCAATTCTTAATTTATGGAATTTGCAAAACTTCAATTATTTTACATGCATGTACATCTCTTACCTTGTTATCATACAAATGTATCGTAATATAATCTGGTTCTTGATATTCTGCCAAATGAACTCAAAACTAATTATTAAGGTATTTAAGGGTTACATGTATTTAGAAAACTCGGAAATTAAAGAGTGAAAAAAAAAAAAGACATTCCCTTGTTCTCCTTCACATTTGATCCTTGATCCAAAATTCAAATTAAGTGGGGTTACATTGTTCAACTCTATAATTATGGATTTGGTTTGATTTGTTTCAATAATATACAATCACTAGCTAGTGGAATATGAATTATATGATATTGATTTACATACATGCAAATTGTCTAGAAATGAGTTTTGAAAATTTAAATCTACAGTATATATGAAACATTTTGAAAAAGGGATTGATCAAGATTCAAGAATACTTAGAAATTGGAATGCTATAAGAGAGAAAAACGAAGCAAATTAATCTTTCAACTCAAATGGTTAGCTATATAAAACAGGATGAGAGTAGTTACTTGATTAGTATTCATTCTGTATCAATTAAAAGGACAGTTGTATATCCCACATGTCCTAGACTATGTACATGTACATAAAAGTTGCGTGGTAATATTAAGTTGAAGTCATCTCATCTTCTCCAGATTCAATTTTATATCACTTTTATCCCTTTAATCATGTTTAATTGGCTATGATGAATCTCCGTTGATTCTCCGATCGGAGTTCAGATTGTATATTACATGTAGAGTATATTAATCTGATGATAATTCAGGTTTGGAATATGATTCAGATCATGTCTATATGAATTTTATTCCCAACGGTTTCATGCAATCCGTTGAACTACCTGATAGATCTGGTCACAGTTGATGCATGTATCGAGTTTTTCGACAACTTTAATTAAATGATTTTAAATCATATTCAATTTGAAATTAATTGATGTCCATATAGAGTAACCTTGATGATGCTGATTTACTTTCAGAATGCTATTTAAACTTGAGAAATTCCAGTTTTAATACAAATTCTCGAATTTCAATTCTTATATTCTGTTTTCTTTATAAAATCTAATACTTATACTACATTTTATTTCAAATTAATTTATATCAATTTTTTCAATATGACTTCTACTGAAACTATGAAAGGACTTTGTTTTCTTGGTGATAAGAAAATCAAACTTTTAGATATTGAAAAACCTCAATTAAATGGACCAAAAGATTCTACATCATGTATTGGTAAAGTTGTTGTTTCCACGATCTGTGGTTCAGATTTACATATCATTAAGTAAGTTGTCTTTTTTCAAATATATTTTACAAATATTTCTTCTACTAACACTTTTCATTTTATTACTATGAATCTATGAACAGTGGATTTATTGAAGGCTGTAATGTCAAAGCAAAAGCTGCTCCAGGTAGAGGATTTGTCCTAGGACATGAAGGTGTTATTGAAATTGTTGAAGTCGGATCAGATGTTAAAAACTTTAAAGTTGGTGATGTTTGTATTGCTTCATGTATTACTGCTTGTGGTGAATGTTATTATTGTAAGAAACATCAAGAAGCTCATTGTCTTACAACTGGTGGATTATATGGTTTTTCTTGTGTTTTAGGAATTGATTGTGATGGTCTTCAAAGTGAATATGTGAAAATTGGTCTAGCTGATACTTCTTTATATAAATTTCCAAAAGATATCCCATTAGAAACAGCTATGCTATTAAGTGATATCTTACCAACCTCTTATGAATTGGGTGTTGAAAATAGAGTTCATGAAGGTGATATTGTTGCCATTGTTGGTTTAGGTCCAGTTGGTTTGGCTGCATTATTAAGTTTATTATCGTTTAAACCTTCCCAAATTATTGCTGTTGATTTCAATGATAAAAGATTAGAATTTGCAAAACAATTGGGTGCTACTTCTACTTTTAATCCATCTAAAGATAAAGATATAGTTAAAAAGATTTTAGATTTAACTTTAGTTGGACCTAGAAAACCTGGTGTTGATTTAGCAATCGAATGTGTTGGTGTTCCTGCAAGTTTCCAGACTTGTCAAGATATTATTGCTCCATTTGGTGAAATTGCAAATGTTGGTGTTCATGGTGTTCCTGTCTCTTTGGACTTAGATAGATTATGGGGTCAAAATGTTAAGATTACAACCGGTTTAGTTTCTGCTAACACAACACAAGAGTTATTAGATAAAGTTATTAAAGGTGATATTAAACCAGCACCATTGGTGACACATCACTTCAAGTTAAGTGAAATTGAAAAAGCTTATGATATCTTTGAAAGAGCTGCTGAAACTGGTGCAATTAAGATTGCAATTCATCCAGATGATGAATAATAAATATGGTTCATGAATTTAAATTTGATTTTGTCTTTACTTTACTTTTCTTTCCTTTTAGCTTGTGTTTTTAATTAGCTTTCTAGTATTAATTATAACAATTTACAAATAAGTGTTTCAATCAAAAATAATTCCAAAAATGGCTACCAAAGATAATCTTACGTAAGCGCTTACGATTTTTTAATTTTTTTTTTTTATTTAATTTTTAATTTTTTTAATTAATTGTAAACAGTAAGTTGTCTTGTCTTTTCATCAAAACTATCAAATTCAATCTTTATAAACAATGGGTAAAATAAGTCAGCCATCATCTCAAATTAAACTAACAAATGTTTCATTAGTTCGTATGAAGAAAGGTAAGAAAAGATTTGAAGTTGCCTGTTATCAAAACAAAGTTCAAGATTACAGATCAGGAGTTGAAAAAGATATTGATGAAGTTTTACAAATACATCAAGTGTTTTTAAATGTTTCAAAAGGTCAAGTTGCACCAGCTGATGAATTAAAGAAGAGTTTTGGTACAACTGATGTTGATACTGTTGTTTTGGAAATTTTAAAAAAAGGTGAAGTTCAATTAAGTGAAAAAGAAAGATCACAACAAAATGACAAATTACATAATGAAATTTTAACTATCATTTCAACTAAATGTATAAATCCTAAATCTAAAAAGAGATATCCACCAACTATGATTGATAAAGCATTGAAAGAATTAAAATTCAATTTAGTTAATGCAAAAAATGCTAAAACTAAAGCATTAGAAGCAATTAGATTATTAGTTGAAAAACAAATTATTCCAATTGCTAGAGCTCAAATGAAATTAAGAATATCCTTACAAAATAAAGATTATATTAAGAATAAAGAAAAAATCGATAAATTGTTAAATTCAGTTCAAGGTCAAGATAAAATTGAGAGTGATTTAGAAATTGTTTGTTTGATAGAACCAGAATCATATAAAGAATTGAATGAATTGATTAAATCTTTAAAAGGTTCAATTGAAGTTTTAGATATGGCTGTTGTTGAACAACAAGGTGATCAACGTCTGTAATTAATTTATCATTTTATTTCATGTGAACTTTTCTAGAGCTAATTTATTCTTTATTTTTTTCATTTTTTTTTTTCAATTTTTAGCATTGGTTAGATACAAACATTAATTTATTCCATTATAATTTTAATAAAACTATCTATATGATAGACTGTAGACACTTAATTGTGTAGTTTCAAAATTGTAAAGAAATGGTTTCAAAAATGAAAGTTCCAAATTCATTAAAACATGTTAGAGTAGTCTTTCATATAAATTCTGACGATGACTCTGTTCTTGTTAAGCCAGCAATTGATAATTTGAGTAAAGTTAAATGGAATCAAGTTATGGAAAGTTTATACATACTTACTATCAATAAAAATGGTTACCAATCATTCAAGTTTTATATTCCAAGAATATGGCCTGGTGTTAAAAATCATACAACATATGGGTTACCTTGTACTGATTATCCAGAATTTGGAGATGATTTATGGAAAGAAACTAGAGACAGCTTACATCAAGTATACCAGTTTTAAATTCCGTTTCATCTTATGTTTATTTACAATAGGGATGAATCGAAGACCGAAAAAAGACGAAGACCGAATTCGAATATTTTGGTTTTCAGCTTCTAATGACTACTCCTTTCTTTAAACCCTCCCAGCTCAACATTCATGGGAACACAATTGACCTATAACAACTTCAAATATAATGGACTTCTTTGATAAAGATGCACTCAGACGTGCTTTTGGAGATACTCCAAATAAAAAGACTAACGTGAAGCCTAAACCAAAGCCAAAACCAAAGGCTAAAAAAACAACCACTTCATCATCATCAAAATCTACTAAAATACCAACAAAACAATTTAAAAATCCAAAACTAGCTAAACCAAATGATGAAATATTAAGAATCGTTAAAAATTTAATTGATTTTCCAATTGACTTACAACGTTCAATATTTGATTTAATTCCATTAGATCACCTACTTTTAATTGCAGAAACTAACGAAGCGATTAAAGATATTTCAATTAAATCAATTTCCAATAGAAAAATAATTTTTGATAAATGGAATCAATTAGGAAATCATAAAAATACAATTGATATTGATTCTGAACAATTGAAAATATTCTTCAAAATCTTTGGTGATAAAAATTATCCATTAAAAGAAATTCAATTCAATTCACCAATTAATCATAATGTTGAAACTTTAATAAAAAATACTGAAAATGTTTGCTTTCATGAAGTTGTTTTATGTCAAATGTATACCAAAGATAATATCACTTCACTTGATAAAGTTAATAAATTGATAGAAAAAAAGCCTTTTGAAAGTTTTGGTTTTGGTATAGGAGATACAAATTTTGAAAATGTAGTAGCTCCTGATCTAAAAGCAGATGACAAAATTATGAGTACATCTAAAATTTCATCATATCAACTTTATCGAAGATTAATAAATTTAAAAGAACTTGAAACTTTAAGTGTTGGTCCAGATGATGATTACAATAAATTTTATTTCAAATTGCATAAAAAACTTGAAAAAATCAAATTTGAATCTGCAGATGCTTCAACATTAGTTAGAGTTTCTAGAGGTATTAATCAATTTGAAAGAGAAGGTAAAAAACCCTTAGAATGGGATTTAGGTAGAGTTTCGTTAGGATATAGACCACTTGCTATATCTAAGCGTGTTGAGCCTAAATTGGCCAAGTTTTTCAAAGAAGTTGATTTAGGTGTTATTTGTACACAATATAGTTATGAAGAACAAAAATTTTATAATGAATTAAAGGTTATGGATTTTTCTCCACTTAAAGCATGCCTAAATTTGAAGAAATTGATTTTAACTGGTTCTGCATTTGATCCTGATAAAAAATTGATTTATAAAGGTGTTTTATTACCTAAAGTTACACATTTACAATTATTATTTGGTTGTTGGGAACCAGAATCTTTAAATTTTAAAGAAATATTTTCCTAATTTGAAAACACTTGAATTCATAGATTACTTAATTAATGTACCATATTTACATCAATATCTTCCAATATCATTAAAATCTCTTAAAATTAGGGATTCAAGTAGATCAACTAATAGAGCCAAATTAATGAATCTTTCAAGCCTTTCAAATCTTCAAGTTTATGTTTGTGATCAACCGTATATTGGTCTTTCAAAACATTCAGTTAATTCATTACAATATATTGATATCCTTCATGGTCCCGCTTTCACAGACTTTAAAGCACCCAATTTAACTCATATTAAATTACAAATTGATGCTAAATCTAAGATTGATTTAGATTCAACTAATTTTTCAGAATTAGAATATTTAAGAAAATTAACTATCATTTTTAAAGATAATGCATTAAAAAGTTCATTTAAATTAACTAAAGTTCCAAAATCATTGAAAATTTTTAGATTTTTTTTCAAAGGTAAAGAAATTACTAGAGATTTATTAATTGAAGATTTAAGTAAAGTTAAATGGAATCCAACAATGGAAAGTTTTTACCTTATTTCATCAAAAACTGGTAATAATAAGGTTTTCATTCCTAGAAGTTGGTCTGGTGTTGTTAATAAAACTACAAAAGAATCAGTTTACTCGGATATTCCTGAATTTTTCAAAAATGAATTATGGAATTTAACTAAAGATAAATTGAAATTATATGAAATATAAATTAGTTGATTTTATACATCTGTTTGTACTTTTTTTTTTTTTGATCTTTACGTTTTTGGCTTTTTAATGAAAATGAAATATATTAAATGCAAATAAGTATAATAAGTAAAAATATGTCTATTATTTCTTACAAATAGAAATAGTCATATACCTTTCAGTACAATATTCCTTAACACCATTATTTATTTTAGTTTTAGAATCTTTTAAAATTAAATCAGATTCATATTTCGGAAAATAGTTTTCAACGTCAAATTGAGTAAAATAAAAATTAAATTTAAAACTAATACCAGTTTTAACATCATTAAAGTTAAATTTATTTAAAAATGTTTTTAAAACATCAGGAGAAAATCCATTTCTTTTTGAAATTGTATCATCTTCTGGAATTGCTTTAGATTCACCATCATATTGATCTAAAATAATTAGAATTCCATTTGGTTTCAAATAATCTTTTAATTTTTTAGTAATTGAAGTAGAATCATCAAAATGATGGTAAGATGAAGCAGTAAATATTAAATCAAATGTATCTAATGTTAATGAATCTGGTTGTAATAATTTATTAGCTAAATTATATTCATTATTTAAAATATCAAATTCAGATAATTTAATTTTTAAAGTTGGATTTTGTAATTTGAATTCAGGTAATCTATTCTTAAATAATTCCAATTGATTAAATGATAAATCAACACCAACAAGTTCAGAATCTTGTGGTAAATAAGAAGCTAAATAAAGATCCATTAAACCACTACCACAAGCAAAATCCATAATTTTAATACCAGTTTCAGATTTAAATAAATTTGAAAGTTCATTATTTGTTGGAGAAATTTCATAATCATTAATTGTAAACTCAGGTTTATTATGATAATCTATCAAACTTTTTGCCTTAACTGGAGGCTGCGAATCAAATGTTAAAATAGCATTAACAGAACCTTTTAATGCTAATTGATATGGAGGATCATTATCAAACTTTTCACAAATTGCTTTATTGTAATGTTTAAAATTGTTTTCTCTTATTAATTGGTAGTTGGACATAATACCTATTTATTTCAGTTCTTAGATAATACAAATAATGACTCGCTGAATGAATTGGATTTGTAGTGTCAGCCAGTAAGTCTCTTTATATAGTTCCAAAATGAGCAAATTCATCCAGGTTGGTAAAGAAGAAAACATAAATAAAATCATGAAACCATTTTTTACTATATTAAATTTGATTATATCCATTTTTACTCAAGTATTTTTATTTCTTGATTACCAGTAATCATAGACTTTATAGTTGATTTACTCGGCATTCGGGTTCAAAACAGTCTCAGACTCTCGGATATAAGCCAAATTAATTTAAATTACATGTAAAAACTTGTTAATTAATGAATTCGAAGAACAGTAATACAAAAATACAAATTGAACAAAAGAACTAAAAAAGAAATAAAATAAAATAAAATAAAAATTAATAAGAAGCAAATTGGAGAATTATCCTCAATCAAAGGTAAGGTAAACATTGATAACACGTACACATAAAAAAACTTTTTAATTTAATTAAATAAATTATCAAAACTAGCTGGTAATTCAACAATTTGAGTTGAATAAAATCTTTCAATTTCTCTCATATCAGCAACATCTTCACTTGTAATAAAATTAATAGCAACACCTTTTCTACCAAATCTACCACCTCTACCAATTCTATGAATATAAGTTTCTTTATTTGAAGGTAAATCATAATTAATAACTAAAGAAACTTGTTGAACATCAATACCTCTAGCTAATAAATCTGTGGAAATTAAAATTCTTGAAGAACCACTTATAAATTCTTTCATAATTGTATCTCTTTCTTGTTGAGTTAAATCTGAATGAATTGAAGAAACAGTGAAACTTGATTCAGTTAATTGTTGAGTTAATATTTCAACCTTTCTTCTTGTATTACAAAAGATAACAGTTTGAGCAACTGATATTGAAGCATATAAATCACATAAACAATCAAATTTAAATTGTTCTTCATCAACATTAATATAATATTGTTTAATACCTTCTAAAGTTAATTCATCTTTTTTAACTAAGATTCTAATTGGATCTCTCATAAATTTAGTTGTAACTTCTAAAACATCTTTTGGCATTGTTGCAGAAACTAAAACAACTTGAGTTGCTTCAGGTAAAAATTTAAAGATATTATAAATTTGTTCTTTAAAACCAATTGATAACATTTCATCAGCTTCATCCATAATAAACATTTTTAAATCATCAGTTCTAAAAAAACCTTTTTCAATCATTGATAAAACTCTACCAGGTGTACCAACGACAATTTGAGCACCATTTCTTAAAGCTTCAATATCATCAACAACAGCTTTACCACCGATTGAAGCATGAACAGTAATATCTAAATGCATACCTAAAGATAAAACAACTTTTTGAGTTTGAGAAGCTAATTCTCTAGTTGGAGCCATAATTAAAACTTGAGTTTTTTTTGCTTTTTCATCAATTCTTTGTAAAGCAGAAATTGCAAAAGTTGCAGTTTTACCAGTACCAGATTGAGCTTGAGCTAAAACATCTTTTCCTTCAATAATTGGTTGAATTGCTCTTTGTTGAATTGAAGATGGATGTTCAAAACCACATCCAAAGATACCTGAATTTAGTTAGTAAAATTAAAATTGAAAAATTTATTTATAATTTTGAAACTTTTAACATACCCCTTAAAATATCTGGTTTTAAATCTAAATCATCAAATGAGTAAACGACATTATCATAGTTAGTTTCGATTAAATCTGTATCAACGTTTTCAGTTGCCATATTTGAGTAAGTTATATGAGTTAGTTGAATGTATATGGTATATCTTGCAGTAAGAAAACAACGTACAAAACCTTAAGATGAAGTAAATAAAATTTTTAAAATTAAAGATTGAATTTAATCATATGATTATGTCCTGTTAACAAACAACTTAACAAGTTCATATCCCCTTTAATTACAAGATCAGGTGTGAAAGTGGCCCGGTGGGAATGCGTGTGTGGGGCTCAGAGGCGCACTGGCTACATGAATGTCACGTGCGCATTACACCGCCTTGAAAAAGAAGTTGATGAAAAAAATTCAAATTAATTTGAGTCACTTTTGGAAGAAATAACTCATCTGGGTGAATATTCTACAAGATACTGCTGTTTATTCTTAACAATTAGTTTATGTTCAATTTATTGAAGTATTCTTTTATTAATACAGCAAGAAAAAATTCATTAATTATTAGAAATATGTCAAATATTACAGATGCAACAGCTGCAACAGCTACTGCTGCTCCAGCTCCACAAACTGGTAATAAAAAATCAAAGAAACAAGCTCAAAATTTTACATTAAAAGTTCCAAAAGGTACTAAAGATTGGGCTGATAAAGATATGATTATTAGAGAATCTGTTTTTAATAAATTAACAAATTTATTTAAATCTCATGGTGGTGTTACAATTGATACACCAGTTTTTGAATTAAGAGAAATTTTATCAGGTAAATATGGTGAAGATTCAAAATTAATTTATAATTTAGAAGATCAAGGTGGTGAATTAACTTCATTAAGATATGATTTAACTGTTCCATTTGCAAGATTTGTTGCAATGAATGGTATTTCAAATATTAAAAGATATCATATTGCTAAAGTTTATAGAAGAGATCAACCTGCTATGACAAAAGGTAGAATGAGAGAATTTTATCAATGTGATTTTGATATTGCAGGTAATTATGATTTAATGGTTCCAGATTCTGAAATTATGAATATTTTAGTTAATGGATTAAAATCTTTAGGTATTAATGAATTTAAAATTAAATTAAATCATAGAAAGATTTTAGATGGTATTTTTCAAGTTTGTGGTGTTAAAGAAGAAGATGTTAGAAAAATTTCATCAGCAGTTGATAAATTAGATAAATCACCATGGTTAACAGTTAAAAAAGAAATTGTTGAAGAAAAAAATCAAAGTGAAGAAACAGCTGATAAAATTTGGGAATTTGTTCAAACAAAAGGTGAAATTAGAAAAGTTTTATCAATTTTAAAATCAAGTGATTTATTAATGTCAAATGAATCTGCAAAAACAGGTATTAATGAAATTGAAATTATGGCTGATTATTTAGAAGCATTTGGAGTTGATAATTATATTTCATTTGATATGTCATTAGCAAGAGGATTAGATTATTATACAGGTGTTATTTATGAAGCAGTTACAGAACAATCAGCACCACCGGTTGATGCTGCAGAAAAGAAAGAAAAAGCTAAAGCTAAATCTAAATCTAAATCAAAATCTAAATCAAAAGATGATGATGGTGATGCATCAGAATATGTTGGTGTTGGGTCAATTGCAGCTGGTGGTAGATATGATGGATTAGTTGGTATGTTTTTAGGTACAAATTCCAAAGGTAAAAAAGCTCCATCAATTCCATGTGTTGGAGTTTCATTTGGAGTTGAAAGAATCTTTTCATTAATTAAACAAAGAAGTAATTTAGTTGATAAGATTAGACCAACATCTACACAAGTTTATATTATGGCATTTGGAGGAGGTGAAGGATGGAATGGATTTTTAAAAGAAAGAATGACAATTGCATCTAAATTATGGTCAGCAGGTATTGAATGTGAATATTTATATAAAGCCAAAGCCAATTCCAGAAAACAATTTGATGCAGCTGAAAAGTCAGGATGTCCAATTGCAGTTATCTTAGGTAAAGAAGAGTATCCACAAGGTAAGATTTTAGTTAAGCTGTTAGGTACAGGACAAGAACATGAGAATGGAGAATTGATTGAGATCAGTAATCTAGTTCCATATGTTCAGGATAAGTTAGAGTCGTTGAAAGTAGATGGACTTGATGAAGTTTCCAGGTTATTGAGTGGATTGTAGATATAATGTGTAATTTGTATTTCTGAAACAAGTAAATTTAAAGCGAACGAAATCAATACAACATTAAAGTACAACAGAGTACAACAGACTTAGCTGTTTCCCTTCTGTTCCTCCCATCACATCTTCACATCTTCACAGGGATACCCATTGTACTCTACTCCATCTCTGTCTCCTCTCTTCTTGTGTCCTTTTGCTTGTGTTCCAAACGGACTCATACTCATCAACTCTCCTTCCCTTCCATTTCAAAGGCCTACTAAGCGTTTTTCTTATTCCTATTTCTATTCCTATTCATTTTTATTTTTATTTATTTATTTATTGATATATCTTATCATTACAAATTTATAATATATTAATATCCATCTTGTTTTTGTTTTATTTTATTTAATTGAATTAATTACTTATACATAATATATCAATATCTTTTTTTGTTTTGTTTTTATTTTCATTTTCATTTTCATATTCATATTCATATTCATATTTATGAACTCAATTTATATTTAATAATAATAATGAGTGCAACTAGTCATAATCATATCAATAAAGCAAGAAAAAGATCAGCTATAGATTTCCAATTTTATGAATGTATTGGTGAAGGTTCTTATTCAAAAGTTTATAAAGCAATTTCAATTCATAATCATAGAACTTATGCAATTAAAATTTTATCAAAATCTCATATTCAAAGAGAAAATAAAAGAAAATATGTTAATATAGAAAAAGATACTTTAAATATATTAGGTAAACATCCTGGTATAGTAACACTGTATTATACTTTTCAAGATGAAAAATCTTTATATTTTGTTATAGATTTTGCTAAAAATGGTGAATTATTATCTTTAATTAGAAAATTAGGTTCTCTTTCAGAAAATTTAACTAAATATTATATGACTCAATTAATTGATGCTTTAGATTTTATTCATTCAAAAGGTATAATTCATAGAGATTTAAAACCTGAAAATATTTTATTAAATCATGATTGGAAATTAATGATTACTGATTTTGGTGCTGCTAAAATTTTAAATGATGATGAATTATTAGAATTAAAACAACAAAAACAAATTACAAATAATAAAAGTGCTGAATCTTCAAATAGTTCAACTAGAACTGGTTCATTTGTTGGTACTGCTGAATATGTTTCTCCTGAATTATTAAAATATAATATGTGTGGTTTTGAATGTGATCTTTGGGCTGTTGGTTGTATTTTATATCAACTGATTGTTGGTAGACCTCCATTTAAAGGTGCAACTGAATATTTAACTTTTGAAAAAATTATTGCT
Organism: Ambrosiozyma neoplatypodis; assembly: GCA_030567495.1. Lineage (NCBI taxonomy): Eukaryota > Fungi > Ascomycota > Pichiomycetes > Pichiales > Pichiaceae > Ambrosiozyma > Ambrosiozyma neoplatypodis. The sequence goes on along the minus strand of JAJLSG010000321.1, from coordinate 17,588 downwards.
TTAGATTATAAATATCCTGATAATTATTTTATTTCTTTACAAATTCAAGATATTATAAATAATTTATTAATTTTAAAACCTGAAAATAGATATAAAATTAATGATTTAAAAAATCATATTTGGTTAAATTCAATTAATTGGTCAAATAAAGAATCAATTTGGAAATTAAAAGCTCCAAAATTAGAATCTTATAATCCAAGACTTTATTTATTACAACAAAATAGATCTCCTTCAAATTCAACTATAATAACAAATAATTCAAATTCAACTGTGGTATCTCAATCAAATAATTCAAGTCAATATTATGTTGAACCTGGTGGAAAATTAACAAGTAAAATCTCTTCAATGCCACAATCTGTTTTAAAAAGACAAATTTTAAATGCTCAAAATAATCCACAACTGATGAATAAAGTTTTAAGTAATAGATTATCTGAAAAAAATAAAGAATTTAAAGATCAATTAATTAAATCACAAAATGCTGGTGAATCAGCAGCTATAGCTGCATCAAAATCAGTTCAACAACAACAACAACAAAGGTCAACTAATAATAATAAAAAACATTTACAATTACAAAAACCACCTTCAACAGCTCCAGCTAGAATTAATACTTCTAATAATAATTCACCAATAACTTCTCCAACTACACCTAAAACTCCTAAAGTTACTCCTACAAATAATAATTTTCCATCTCCTAATAATATGAAAAGCAAAAGTAGTAATGATTTACAAAGACTTGGTACTAATACAACAACTTATACAATGGCAAGTAATGAAACTGTTTTAACAAATAAGAAGACACCAAGAAGAGATAGTTTACAATTTGTTTCTTCTGAAAGTCCTTCATTTTCTCCTCCAGCTTCAAAAAATAATTCATTTGTTCATAGTATTGCTAGTGGTAGTTTCTTAAAAGATGCTTTAAGTAATATGAATAATTTAAATTTGAAAACTTCAAGTTTTACAAAAAGAAAGCAATCATTATTAAATTCAGCAGGTTTATTATCATCACCAATTCAACAATCTGAAAAACAAGAAGAAATATTATCATCTCCTTTACAAAAAGAACAACAAATATCTCCACCACAACCACAACCACAATCACAATCACAGTCACGATTACAAAGAAATATAATTGGTGTACCTCCTAAAACTCCTCCAACTACTTCTTCATCACAATTTGGTAGTAAAGTTTCATCACCAAAACCTGGATTTCAAAGAAGTGCTACAACAAGTAATAATAATTCACCAAAACAAAGAACTAGAAAGGTTCAAACATCTCCGAATTTAAGTTCAGGTAGTTATAAATTTAACAATAACAACAGCAACAACAACAAAAATAATGCACCTTCAATTCATGATATATTAGGAATTCCAAGGCCTAATGCACAAGCTGTTAGTGCAGCTGGAGCAGTTGGTAATATGATATCACATAAAAGGGCAATGCAATCTCCTAAGAAAATATCAAATTCACAATATCAAGTTCAACAAGTTCAACAAGTTATTAATCCAATTTTATTAGATAAACATATACCTAAAGTTATAACAAATAAATTAATGAATAATGAATATATTTTAAAATTAGATAATATTTTTAAATCTGAATTATTACATAAACCAAATCAATTTGTTCAACAAGGTGAAACATTAGATGATAATATATTAAATAAAATTATTAGTGATAATTTTGATAATTTAAATAAAAATTTAAAATCATGTGTTTTAATAATTACATCATTTGCTAGATTATTAATTTATGAAATCAATTCAGATTTTAGATTACAATCTCCTCAATCATTAACTAAATTACAAGCATTAGATTTTTATTCAAAAATGATTGAAATTAAATTAACTAATAAAAATGTTTCTATGTATGATTATGAATTTGATGAAGAAATAAAAGAAGGATATTTAATTTTAGAATTAATGAATGTTAATAAATTAATTTTCTTAAGTGCTTATAATCCAAAAACTTTAGTTAAAGGTGGTATTAATTCAAATGTTAGAGTTGGTTTTAAAGTCAATGAAAATGTTTCTTGGATTGATGCTTTACTACGTGCTAAAGAATTGTTAAAACAAAATAAATTACAGCAGCAACAACAACAGCAGCAACAGCAACAATCTCAACAACAACAATCACAATCTCAATCTCAACCACAATTACAATCACAACAAGAACTTCAACTTCAACCTCCAACTCAAACACACCATCAACAAACTCAATCACAAACTTTGTCTAAACCTGTGTATACATATACTCATAGCCATAGTTCAAGTACACCATCTCCAACAAAACCTCAATTCCAAGCTATGAGAAGAAATGCAAGTGGTAATTCATTGAATGTTTCATCAAATAATAGTCAAAATGGTAATAATAAGAAACCAAATAATTCACAGGTTCCAACACGTCAAAATTATATTAATAATAATGGTTCTGAATCAAGGAATAAAGCTGCGCTGGCCGCTGCTGCTGCTGTTAAATCAAATCCTAGAAAGAATTAGAATTATTAATTTTGGATTTAATTGTTTTTGTTCTTTACTTGAGTTTTTGAATTTATTGGGATTATTTTATTTTATTGGTTGAAGAAAATAGTTCAATTTAACTTAATATTATGGAAATTATGGATTTTTATTATTTTTCTTTATTTTTTGGGATTAAATTATTATATCATTTTTAAGTTGAAGCTAATTAAAACCAATTATTCATTCCAATTATTTTACTTTCTTAGCTTTACCTTTCTATTTTCTATTTTCTATTTGTTTTATCTGTTCAGTTATATGCATACATACCCCCTTCATTAAATTTATTAGTTTTTTTCTACTTTTATTTTTGTTTTCTTTTATTAATAACTGTTTGTTTTTTTCTTTTCTTAATTGTTCTTGTTTTGTTTTTTATATTGTTTGTAATGATATATGTTTTGTTTTATTCTCTCACTTTTACATTTTTCTTATTAAATGTTGTTTCTATATTCTATACTACCACTACTATTACTATTATTACTATAATTCTACTTTTTTCTTTGTATTACAATTCATTTACTTTCTTTTGTTTTGTTAAATTAATATCGATCTTTCTTAAAGGCTTAAATAAAATCAATCGTAATTAATTCAAAAGATTATTGAGAGCAATCTGAAATACAAGGGACTGGGTACAACGGCAATACACTATACAACAAGCCTACATACAAGTCATTTGATAATCCATCAAGATAAGTTGTATAAATACCATGGTCAATGTCTTTCAAGACCATGTTTTACTATCCTTTTGATTATCAAATTCAATGATAATTACACAAGAACAAGTAATATGTTTAGACCAATTAAATCACAAATCAAACCAAGTTTTCAATTAAACTCACATAGAGTTTTAAGTCCACAAGATAATGATATCAATGGTACTGCTTCTTTAACTTTTGATCATGATGTTAATAATTTGAAATCGATTGAGTTAGGTATTGAAGGTGAAGCGATTGTTTATTATGTTAGACCTTCTGGGGATACAAGTTATACTGAAACTAACAAGAATTTATTATTTTCAAGAGTTAATACTGTCGTTAAGGATAATAAGTTATTGTTTAAGAAAGGTAGTAGATTGAATTTCCCATTTCAATTTAAACTTGAAGGTAACAATGATGAAATTTTACCTTCTTCAACAATTGGAAGATTAGGTAGTGAATATTTAAAAAAAGGTTCTATTGAAATTAGTTATTATGTTTTTGTTAAAATTACTTATATTTCAAATTTAACTGGATTTGAAAAAAGTTTTAAAGCTTCACTTCCATTGAAATTTCAAGGTACTTCAGATAATTTCACAAATCAAGTTATTTCAGCTCCAGATTCAAAAACATTCAAATCAAAATTAAAACAATTAATTCCAACAGAAGAAGGTGGTTTAGCTAAGAATAAGTTACCTAGTGCTCATTTACATACAAGATTTCTGAGACAAATATTCAATTCAGATTATTCTAAATCAAATTTAAACAAAGTGAGTAAAGATGTTGATCTTAATATAGCAATGATTTTACCTACTCATTTCAATCTAAATTCAAATTTATCAGATATACCAATAATTATTGAATATGTAGGATCCAATATTACACACTCTGATCTTTCTTCCTGTGGAATATCAACAAAATTAGGTTACTTTGAAATTGAGCTTCTTAAAATTACATTAAATCAAAATATAATGGTCAAACTAAACAAAACAGAAAATTGGGAAGGAATTGAATATCATGAATTAGTTAAAACTCCAATTCGTGATTTTGGCTTTTATTGGTCAACACCTCCAAATTTTGATATATGTAATTTTGAAAATGAATCAGGTACACTTAGATTAAAAACTACTTTAGGTAATTTAACTGGTAAAGGTAATCTCATTCTTTCTAGTTTATTAGGAAATCCAGTTTTATCTGATATTACACTTGATGATTATTTCTCTAATTCTAATGAATTAAATATTGAAGTTCATGTTAATAATGCTCAAAAATCAAAAACTACTCATATTTTTAACCTTACTGGTAAAATTGATTTAGATGCTAATATTAATTCAAATGATTTTAACAATTTTAATGATGATATTGATAGCTTTTCACTTGATGAAACTTTGGTAGATTTTGTTGAAATGGTTGATCCCAATGATAATCCATTGATGAAAATATGTTAACTGATTACCCTTTTTCCATTTATATTATTCTGTCTTTAACCACCCTCCTGTATAATTGCTGTATTTGTATGTTTTTTTTTGAATTTTTGAATTTTTAAAATTGTATTTTTATTAGAATAAATTGTTTATATTCTCAAACCATTAATTATTATGAAAATAACTATTTGTAAAAAAGCTACTGTATAGTGAAAAAGACATTTAATTTACTATAGATTAATAATAATAAAGAAATAGTTGGCAGTTTTCTGGTTAAAAAAAAGGTTTGTAATATATGTGTACTTATATAAAAAATTCTCTCAAAATAAAATAACAAACGTATAGTAAAATTAAAAACAAATAAAAAATCCATATAACATTAAAGTCAAGCATAATATAAAAAAGCGCAAAGAAACAAGGAACAACAAAGAAACAAACACAAAAATCAAATTAATAACTTTTTTTTTTTTAATTTTTATAATAAAATAGCATAACAAAAACAAAGTCTAGTATCAAAAGACAAAAAAAGAACATAACAACTATATTTTAATAAGTAAAATAAAAAATAACATAAACAGAACCCAATAAGAATATAATTTCATCTCTATGAAATAAAATGCACCAAATTATAAAAAAAATACAAACAAAAAACCAAACAGAAAACAGCCGATATTATTCATCAATCAGTAACTCATCATCTAAATCCATAACACTATCTGTTATATTAACCTCCTTTCTTAATAATTCTCTACCCCTTTTTTGATCATCAAGATCATTATTACCTTTTAGATTTCCATCTTTATACATAAAATTCAATCCATTTCTATCATGTGATTTAAATTGAAATTTAGAACCAGGTGAATTTAATCCAACTCCTTTAATTGGACTTAATGACCTTGATGTTAATTTATTAGCAGGTGAAGGTAAAGGAATATTACTTGAGCGTCTAATAATTGGTGTTTTGAAAGTTTTTGGAGCAGTTGGTGAATTAATATTATATTTTTTTGGATCAAATTTAAATTCAGAATGTTTAATAGATTCATCACTAGCATCTCCTATATTTTCTTTATCATTTACTAAACTTAATAGAAACTTTTCTTGTTCAGATGGTTCATCTTCATTTTGTAAACTTAATGCATTTGGAATGCCATTAATTTTATTAGATGAAGTTGGAGTTAGACTAATTGAATCATTTGATTTATTAAGATCATTTGATGAAATCATTAAACGACGTAAAGGAGAATTTAATTGTTTTCTACCTGAATTCAAAACATCATCTTGCATACTAATATCAAATTCATCATCTTTTAAATCTAAAGCTAACATTGAAGGTGATGATGAAGAGAAAGGAATATCATCATCAAAACGAACCATCTTTTTAGGTTTTGTAAGAGTTGTGGATTTAATATTAATATTATTATTGTGATTGAAAATATTATCTTTACTAATTTTATCATGAACTGGAGTTAATTTATTTAATTTATTACTATTTGGTTTTGATAATGGTGATGAAGATAATCTTTTACCTCCTAGTCTCTTAACGTTCTTTATATTTTCTAATTTAGGTGTATCTAATATAGATAGAGAAGATACTTTTGATTCTTCTTGTTTAGCTATTTCATTGAGTTCCTCATCTGGTGGAGTTGGGGGTTGTTGGAATTGTTGTAAATTTTCACGACTTGATTCATTTGACATAATTCTATTGAAATGATTATAATTGTGAATAAAACTTATTCCATCATTCAGTAGTTCTTCTAATTTCTTGATACAATTTTCAACATTAATCTTTAAATTATTTTCTAAATAATCTAATCCATAATTTGAAGTTAACATTTTTGAAGTTAAATTAAAACATGAAACTAAAGAATCATTTATAAATGAAAGTCCAGAAGTTTGTATAAATTGATCAAACATAAGTGAAGATTCCATAAAAATTGATTTTTCAAGTGATTCTTTTAAATGAGAAACTAAATTTTCATATATTAAAGTATCCTGATTTGACCAAGTTTCCAGTTCCAATAAACGTTTCAACATAAATTGAGAAGTATCATCAAGTATAAAATTCAATTCACTTGATTCTTGAAACTGTTTCTCCAGTTCACTAATTTCATTATCTAATCTATCTAAATATTTTTCAATTAACTGAAGTAATGTATTAAATGGAATAATATTCTCAAGTTGATTTAAATCAAAATTATTAGTCATTGAAGAATCTAAAGAAGTTAAGAAATTTTCAAATGTAGATCTATGAATTAATAACATTTTTCTTCTAGCTAATAAATATGCTTTTTGAATTTTAGTTTGTCTATTTTTTTCTAAAGATTTTTTTAAATCATCAATTGAATTCATTAATTCAGTTTGACATTTACTTCTATTTTCAATATATTTATTAACTTCAAATTTAACTAATTCACCTTCTTTTGATTTTAATTCTTCAATTTCACGTTTTTGTTCAGTAATCATCTTCAAATAAGAACCAACATGACGACTTAAATTCTGTTGATTACGTATTAATTTAGTCTTTATTTCTTTAGCTCTATCAGCATATTTTAATGTATTTAAAGTTTCATCATAATGTCTTGAAGAAGGAGAAACACAAACAATCATAACAGTTTTACAATTACCACCTAATGAAAACTTTAATAATCTAGTTAATTTTGAATCTCTATATGGAACATGATGTTTTTTAGTTGCATCACATAAAGCATTAATACAATTACCTAAAGCTAATAATGATTTATTAATATTAGCACCTTCATATAATCTAGCACCTTTATTTTTTGTAGCTGAAGCTCTTTCAGAACCAGCTAAATCAATAATTGATAAAGTAGCAAAAGTATGTTGTTCTTGTAAATCCATTGTTTTTGGTTTCTTTATAACATTAATTTGTAAAACAGCATGAGATCTTGAAGAAACAGAATTAGCTTCAGTACTTGAAACAGTTCTATTTTTATTACCGGAAATAATCATTTCCATAACATCATCGACAGTATTTGGAGTATGAGTTGATAAATTAGTAACTATAATTCTTTTATTTGTATCTTCTCTTAAATTCATTGTTCTTGGATTTGAATTTGGATTTAATAAATCTCTAATTGTTTCATTATAAATTTCTAAATAACTTAAACTAACTTCAATTTTAAATTTATCTTGTAATTCATCAATTTTTAAAAATAAATCAGACATTGTTAAAAAAATAACACCAGGATAATCAGCATTACCAGTAATTGTATGAGTTTTACCACAACCAGTAGCACCATAAGCAAAAATAGTAGCATTAAAACCTTCCATTATTGAATCTAACATTGGCTTTGCAGTATGATTATAAACATCCTCTTGAGTTGAATTCATATCAAATAATTTATCAAAAACAAATTTATGTTCTCTAATTCTAGTACTATGATTACCAATACCTTGATGAGTATGATGTTGTTGTTTAAATCCATTTGGAAAAGCATTCTGTTCCATTTCAACTAAAGGGTTGGTTTCAGTTGGATCAAATATAAGCATACGATCATCAACAGCATTTAAAATATTTCTTATACCTTGTTTTCTTAGTAGTCTATTATTTGATACAGCATGATGTAGAGATTGAGGAGAGTTTGCACTTGAATTAGAAACTGATCTAAATGGATTATTATTGTTAATGTTGTTGTTATTATCGATTAATTGAGTACTTTCAGTCTCAGTGAAAGGCCGTATTCTAACAGCCACTGATATGGATGATTCCTTGGACATCTTTTGTGACTTGATGATATATTGAGTTAGCTATATAAAAGAGCAAGAGGTTGTTGGAGGTGGAAAAGAAGGAATTGAGTTGACCAGTAGGAAAGGGAAAAACATCAAAATATCAAAAAATCAAAAGCGGAAACAACAAAAGGTAAACATGCGATGCGGCGCATTTGATTTGTACATAGAATTAAATTAAATTAAATTAAATTACTTTATGAAATACATTCAATTAAAAGAAAAATACATATCTAACAGATCATTGTAATGGGGCATATAGAATTTGAGTAACATACTTTCTATTATATCTCACAACAGAAGCAACAGCCAGAGTATTATGTTTGATACTTGTAGTAGCCAAATGATTTAAAACAACATGATTAGGAATACTTAATGCTCCAGATGTATTATCTTTATCAGCATGATTATAACTATTCAAAATAACACTTTCTAAATGTGGTGGTAATTGAGGTGGTATCAGCCATTGTTGATTATGATTACCTGCTCTTTGATTATTATCTAATGTAACATAATATTCTTCCATAACTTTAGGATCAGTGAAAATTGGAGGAATTGAAGTAATATATTCTTCTTTCTGTTGAGGTGGCATTTCATCTTCATCGTGATATCTTGTATAACCATCACCCATATCATCATCATCTTTAGTTAAACCTAATTTAGAATCAAAAGCTCTTAATGAAACTTTGGATTTAGATTGTTGTTGATTTAAAGAGGAATATTGTCCATCATGTTCATTGGCTATAATTTCTAAATAATTAACAAAATGACCAGATGTATCTGTTGCAGTTGGAATAAAATTTGAAATACGAACTTCATTATCAACAACAAATTTAAATCTATGAGTACCTTGTGGTAAAGCAATTTGAACTGAAAATGAACCATCTTTTTGTGAAGGACCATTTAAGGCAATCATTTTTCTCCATCCAGTAAAAGTACCCATAACAAAAACTTTTGAACCACCTTCTGTCCATTTGAAAACAGTTGGAACTAAAATAGGTTGAGGAGCTAATTGTGGATTTTGAGGAGGAGATGTCATTTGTTGTTGTTGCTGTTGTTGAGTTTCAGATAAAGGTTGTTGTTGTTGTTGTTGTTGTTGTTGTTGTTGTTGTTGTTGTTGTTGTTGTTGTTGCTGTTGCTGTTGTTGCTGCTGAAGTTGTTGTGAATCTTGTGGTTGTTGTGATTGTTGACTTATAGGTTGTAAAACTGATTCTTGTTTAACAGGTGGAGCTTGACCAAGATTAACATCATTTTCATCATCAACCATCATTGATTCATCATTAATTTTACTTGTATCCATTTCATCAGTTAAAATTAAAGTTGATCTTCTACTTGAATTTGATGCAGAATGGTGTAAATCTGTACTTTGAGTTTTATTGGAATTATTTGTATTTTGCTGTTGCTGTTGTTGTTGATTAGGTTCATTAGCAACATTTTCTATGAATTGTGCACTGTTATTTCTTGAATCATAATGATTTGATAATTCTGATTCTCTTTGTAAATCAATCATTGATACATCATTAGCCAAAGAATCAGCATTAGCATCTTGAGCACTAGATTGACCGGAAAACTTGGATAAGGCCGATTCTGACATATTCATCTCCTGACTGTCCATAGTTGGTTAAAATAATGAGAATGTTATTATAGAATTATTGTAATGTAAGTTTCTCACGGGCTGTTCAAGTCTTCTCCGTACTTGTCTGTATATATTGTGTTGATTAATTTGTTGTTGAACGTTGTCAAGAGGAAGGTCACTTGCTGCGGAGGGGCGCATGCACTGTCGATGTGGCTGGTGGGATTATAGCAGGGCTTCGTAACCCAAAAACATTTACTACTACAACTAGTTTAACATTTCTACATTCACTAGATCAAATCAATTAACAAAACTATAAATCTAAAACAGTAGGTTATCAGGAGCAATTAATTTAGTCATCTTTTTTGATTTTGATTCAGAAACAACAAATTCAAAATTATCATAATAAGCATCAACATTATCAACAACATCATTTGAAACACGAACCCAAGGATAACCTTCTTCAGGTGCTTTCATAGCTTCTTCAGTAAATCTAATTCTTAAATAATTATCATCATTAATTAAAACTTTAATAAAATTTGTATATTTTTTACCTGATCCTTTACAATTGACACCAACACAAAGATCTTCCATTTGAACAAATTTAATAATTAATTCTAAATCATCAAATGGATCATCTTCATTAGTTAAATCAATTTCCATTAATGTTTCACCCATACTTGAGAAATTATATCCTGAAACAGTTAAAGTATTTAAATCACCAGGAACATTAGTCCAAATTTCATCATCAGCTGAAACTGGTCCATTAAAAACTAATTCCATATCACTGATATGAACACATTCATCAAGATCAAATGTATAGATATCATCTGCTATACACTTCAAACTTTGTAGAAATTTGGGTGGTGTAAGAAAATCTGCACCTTTATAATTTTGTAAAAGTGGACCTTCAAACGATAATCTAGTTATTTGAATGGGTAAATATGGCATTGGATTTGCTGCAAATACAATTGGACCTCTTTCATTAATTGGTTTAAATTCTAATGTATTTAATTGACTTAAATTTCTTAAATCAATTCGACCAAGTGGATGAGTAAATGATAAAGTGAGCTTATTAATCAATGGTGAATTTTCAAATTTTAACACTTTTGAATTTGTTGAATCAAGTTGAAGAGAAAGAATTCTTAATGACTTCATTGAATTAATTGCATCAAATCCTTTCATTGATAAAATTGGATTAAAAGAAACTGCCAATTTTCGATTTTTTAAATTTGTTAATAAATCATAATTAGAATTATCTAATACGAAAGGTTTAGAAGGAAGACCAACAATCACATTATCTGGATGTTCTAAAATAAATGAATTAAGATAACTAGCATTAGTCAATTGGTCACCACGATGTATAACTAACTTCTTCTGTGACATATCATTAATTCCATTATCAGCTAATAAATTAAACCAACTTTGATAATCAGAAGCAGATTTAATTTCCAATTGTTTCAAATTATTAAATTTCGCAAAATAAGATGATAATGAACTTTGATAAGAAGTAACAAAAATTAAATTAGTAACTTTGTTAAACCAACTTAATTGCATTAATTCAGAAGTTGTATAATATGAAATTTTTTCAAATTCTAATTTGTTTAATAATTCTTCTAAAAGTGGTAAATAGTAATCAGTATATCTACCATAAATTAATTGTTTATCTTCAATATCAATATTTGTTCCTTTTAAATAAATAATATCATTTAAATAAGAATCTGGTGAATCATCAGGTAAAAGATTTTTAAAAGGTATAATAAATTTAATTCTAGTATCAAATTGATGTATATATATATTCATATCAAGATATTCTCCATAATATCTGAATCCAGCCATTGGTTTTTCAGCTTTAAGCATTTTAAATATATCAATGAATTCAAACCAATTGTCTTTATTGATATTAATATGAATTAATGAATAAGCAAATATTTGTTTGATTAATTCTTGTGGTAAATTTAAAGTTATTTCAATGTAAGGGTCCATTTCTGAATCAACATCTTCCCACATGTTATCGTCTTCTGACATTTTGAAGTATATGGTGTTAGATAGTATCTATTAAATGATTAAATCAAGGTGGTTCACCTATTTCTCTGTACGTACTACGTACGCGTATAATTTTTTATACGCGTGTAATTTGAAATTTTGAAAGTTCCTAGTTTTCTTAGTTACTTCACACCTTGCTGTTGGGCAATTTTAATGTCATATATATTATAAATTCAAGTTATCCTTTACTTCAAAATTCAAATAATGAAAAAATGGTTATATATTTAGTATTTACTATCTACCAATTGATTCAAGCAATCAGCCAATCAGAACTCAGGACTCAGAACTCATGAGACCCTTACCAACCCCTGTCTTGGCAAATCACTGTGAGCCAATCAGAAAGCTTGCTGGTCACGTGTGTGCCAATATCAGGCCAAGCCAGGGCCTCAGATTGAATTTACAAAGGGTTTTATGAACCTGTGCGTAGCTGAAGTATTGTATGGGAATCAGAAGTGCCAGGTCTTGGAAGGGTCCTCACCCGTGCACCAACTTTGAATTATCTGCAGCTTAAATATTATCTGCTACCATTTGAAAAGAAACACTGTTTCTTTCGTTACATGTACCTGTTCCTGGAAGTTAAATTAGAACTAATTCATTTACTGACCACACGAACCATTTTCTTTTTTTCATGTAACAAACAATTGATAAACATAATAATCAAATTATTAAAGCAATTGATTGGTGTTTCTGAAAACAAAATGACAAATCTGAAGATAGTCAAGAAGAACTTCTCATTCAATCAGGTTTTTATGGGCCAAATTATTCAGCTACACTTGAAACACCATTAATATTTGGTAAAACTGAATTAGATAAATTTCCAAGTACGGAAAGATATAGAACAAGTTTACGTAAAGAACTAAAATTTCTTTACTCTACATTTGAAAGGAGCAATAATTCTAATTGGGGTATCAAAATTTATGATTTTTTTGTGTTAGGACCTGAGTAAGTGAAGAATGCGTTGCTCACATTATTCCTTGTGCTCCAACTCAGGTCCTAACATTTTGCAAGACACTATAATTGTTGGGATGAATTTGTTTCGACTGTTCAAAAAGAAGCTCCATATATCAAATCAGATATTTTTCAAATTATAACTAAACTTTACAATTCAACCAATGATGAATTACAAAAGTACATAAATGAGATGAGTGATCGTTTTCTTAGTTTTGTGTTATCTAGTTCAAGATACTATTGTTGTAGTGTGTTATGCATTTTTCCTTTAGTTGCGTTAGGTTTAGCTGATAGGACTGAGGTTCGTAAGGCACCGTGTTAAATCACTATACAATAGCATATATAGGATCTTATATTTTTTATCTTATTTATAATATACTACTTATACCCATATCTAAAAAAGCTTTTATGTAGCCAGAAAACAAAAATGAATACATGTAAATCGGTGCACTTAAAATTGTTATTGATCAAACAGTACATGTACTTCTTTTTCCTCCTTTGAAATCAACAAACAATTTAGATAACTAATTAATCAAATGAGAGACTTTACTAATGGACATCTTCAAAATAATAAGTTACCTGAAAATCTAACACTCTCTCAATTACATACATGTACTGGTTTTGATATTTCCACTTTTGCTAGAAATGAATTGGAACTCTTTTTTATTCAAACGTGTCTAATGACGGACGTTGAATTTAAAATAAGCTACACACCGAAGCTTAGCTCTGAAAGAGACTTATTTTTCACCAATTTAGCTTCAAAAATAATTCATAATGAATTTAAAAGCAAGAAATGTTTAGTTTTACAAGAGAAAAAGTTTGATGTTTTCAGCTTGAAAGGAATTTTAGAACTAATAATGCTAGACAACAAGAATCCCTTTACATTAAGGTTTCCAAGTACAGAAGAAGACAGAAAATTATTGGGTTATAATATGCGTCTAATTTTTGCATATCATGCGTATTCTGTTGGAGAAAGGTATATTGATTTTTATAAATATAATTGCTGGGATGATTTCATTTATGGTTTTAAAGAAAACTTTCCAGACAATAGAATTGATTTATTTGAGCTTATTATTGAAAGTTTTATACCAGACTCAAAGATGGTTATAAGTGCTCCAGAAAAAAGAGAAACACGTTGCAGATTGCTATGTATTTTTCCTTTAGTTTGTTTAAGAATAGTTGATGGGGTTGAAGCTGATCCAGCTCCCTTGCCTCCTTAAATCACAACATTTCCTCTGTCGCGACAGCCAGCACAGCCTTGCTATTTTGCTGCCCTTTTTGAATTCATGTAACTTGAATAAATAAATTGTTAATTTAAGATAATAACTTAATTTGAATTCAGTATATTAAACTAATTAAGTAATATAATTCTATGTATGAATAAGGAAATAATATTGTACTAAAGACTACTTACTACACATATAATAAGAATTGATAAACACTAGCACAAAAAGCTATTGTGTTAGAAAATATACATTAAGAATCATTAAAAATCATTAAAAGTCGTAAAACATTATAGGTATACACATAATAAAACATTGAAAATCATAACAGAGCAGACCAAAGCCCAATAACACAAAACAAAAAAAGAATTAAAGAATTAAGATATATTCATAATTGAATAATTAACACCATCAATACTTTCATCATTAAATTGAAAAGGAATAATTGAATCAGATTGATAAACAGAAACATTATTAGACATATCAGGTGAACAAACAATATAAATATCATTATCATTTGAAACAATCATTGAATTAACAAGTAATAATTTGAATTTAATATCATTATTTAAAATTGAAAGTTTGATAAAATTGTAATTATTAAATTTATTTGATAAATCACAATTAATACAAATGATAATACCATCATTTGAAATACAATTTAAAATGAATTCTAAATTTTTATTATAATTAATTGGAATTTTAATACCAAATATTTGTTTAGAATTTCTTGAGAAATTCAAATAATTTATATTTATTGATAAACAACTTAATGTTAAAGGTAAAGATTTCCATAATTCATCATCTTCAAATATTTGATTAGGATAATTTAATGTTAACATTGATAAATGTTCACAAATTTGAAAATTAAATTTAGATAAATCTGAAGTATAACAAGTTAAAACTTGTAAATATTTTGGTAATAAGATTAAATTACCTGTTTGATTATCAATTGTTCTTGAAAATATTAAATCAGTGATCTGTAATGATAAATTATTAAATGTATTTTCATCAATCATTATTTTTGAACATTTATCAAATCCCATAAATTCTAAAGTATTTAATTTTTTTAAATTTAATAAATTAATTGATTCATAATTTGAAGCAGATAAAATTAATTTTTGAATTGATTCATGAATTAAATTAATATTAAATAAATTTGATTTCTTAAGCAAAAGTGTTTCTAAATTATTAACATTTTGAAGTAAATTAAAATCATAATCACATCTTTGATCATCTAAATATAAATGTAATTCTTGTCTACCAATCATTTTAGAATAAAATTCAATTGTATTTTCATTCAAAGACAGATGAGCAGAAGTTATTTTAACATCAACTTCACCCGGATGATCATTCATAAATTGACTTAAATAATCACAAAGTGGATTAACTGAAGTAAATTCTAAAATTAATTTTTTCTTACAATTTGGAATTGTTGGTAACATGCTAAACCATTTTTCTAATAAAATTGGTTCATAAAGTCTAACAGTTAATGATCTTAAATTAATTAAATCAGTTTTTAAATAATCTAATTTATCATAACCACCTTGATAACAAACATCAGTAATTAAATTGAACCAAGTCATTGAATTTTGGAAACTTGTATTTGGATAAAATGTTAATTTATCAAAATTTAAATTATCTAACATGTCTTGAAGAAAACCACTTGCACCATCATCTGATAATCTATCTAGAGCATTACCATTAATAAGAATATTTGAAATTTTCAGAAAATTAAGAGTTTCGAAATAAAGTGGACTAAAATCAGCTAAACTAATAACAAATTGTAAACTAACTTTTGGGAGAAGCATTATAGAGATAATTACCGAGTATTCATAAGGATAAGATAATGTTATCATTGACCTAGTTGAACATTTAAATAATTTGAAAATATCAATAAATTGAAACCAATTATCATCATTTAAATCTAATTCTTGTAATGAGTAAGCTATAATTTTTAAAGATAATTCAGTTGGTAAATTTGAAACTAATGTTGAATATTGCTGAACAACAGCCTCTAGCATTTATAAATTTAATTGAGCTTTTAAAATATAAAAATTGTAGGATGTAAAAGAGGAAATTGAAAGGAGATGAGCTTGATTCATTTCAATTGCAACAGCCTTTAAAATGAAACTGACTCCATTTCGGGCTGTGTAGATGGATTTCTTGAATTTTGATTGGACGCTGAAATTCTGGGGAAACTCCAATAACACGTATACATGTATTAAAATATACAATTAAGCTATATATAAATAAAGATACACATCATTTTACACTGCATATGTCAATATTGCTTCATTAGTATCAATAAAATTAGTCAAACCAGACAAGTCAATACCTAGGGGTATTTTTTTTGACTTCTTAACAGATTTATTTGAAGAACCAGAATCATCATCTGATGCAACTGGAGTTGGATAAGCATTTAAATCTGCAGAATAACAAATTGAATATAAACTTGTAATTGAAGCATCAACAGTAGTTAAATCAGAATCATCCAATTGATAATAATATGAAGAAACAACTTCACCAGCTTGATACATAGCTTTATAATTTTGGAATGAATCAGTAGATGTAGCAACTTCAGAATCAGTACTAGTTGCAACCTCAGCCATGGTAGTCAGTGTTGAATATAATTCTGGATCCAAAGATGAATAATAACCTGGATATGAAGCAATTTCGTTAACCATAACTGCAAGTGTTGCGTATGCATCACAACCAGCATAATAATTATCATCTTCATAATCTTCATAGATTTCAGCAGAAGTAATTGAAGCTAGAAATGTAGTAATTGAAAATAATAAAAATTTATTAAACATTTTTGAATTTTATGAATTTGAAGAAAAGATGGTAATAAGAATTTTTAGTTGAACATAACATTAATTCAATTTAATTGGAAATTTGAACATATTTAAATACCTTTCAAAAAAGTAGGCAAGTACTGGGCGATATGAACATAGCAATAACCTTTCTTTTAAATGGGAGGTTATTTATTTAATTCATTTAATTGAATTATTTGATTTGATCAAACTAGCTATATTGTAACTTTGGGAGTTAAAGTTGGGAGCGGGTGAGAAATTTGAACATACAGGGCATACTATATATAGACCCTGCAAGACCCTTTCATTTATTTGAACTTTAGAGGATTAATTCTTAATTGCTATATAAATTAATGTATAAATAAATAATGAATTAATCCAAACTATATGGTATATAGAAAGCAAAAAAAAAAACAATTAAAATGTAAACAAATAAATAAAACTTAATCAATTTCCATTTCCAGATATTTTTTATTCCAATATTCACTATTCAAAAGAACTAAATCATCATCCAAACTCTTATATTCATTAAATTCATCAAACTTACGATTAGATACATATTGAACAATCTCAAGATTTTTTAAATCATTTCTATCACAAAT